>JACEGR010007181.1:0-52344 GCA_014170235.1 Listronotus bonariensis | reverse complement strand
GTAAGACTTTACCCAATAGTAAACCATCATACAATTTGGTCTCATGAAGTCCATTAACAAAAGTCACTTTAAATTAAAGCAATAATAATTTCAATTTCATGGTTTACCTAAGAGTAAGAGGTGAATTGAACCCTGAGTGCTTTGGTTAATATTCCGACGGGCATGTTTAATTGGAATACATGAATTAACAACTGTTTCTTGCCCCGTAAGATAAAATAATTAATTAAATTTACAAGATGTAGCTTAGTCTGGCCAAAAAAACAACTATTTTTTTAAGGTACTGTAAAAATATTTCTTATGACGACAAACAAAATATCCTGAAATTTTTAGCCCTTAATACAACAGTTACAACTGTTCCATTTTTTATACAAAATCTCGAAATCAGTAGCTCCTTGTTCTCATGTCTGGGGAATGGCATCCCCTACAACCCTCAGCATTCTTGATGCCATTCAAAGAAGGGCTGTTTGTCTTATTAATGATCCTTTACTTACTCAAAGACTTCCTTCTCTTGCCCATCGTCGAGCTGTGGGAGATCTATCGCTCTTCTATAGATACTTTTACGGCTTCTGCTCCGACGAATTATCCAGTATAGTCCCTCCTCTTGTAGCCCCCAACAGAAAAACTCGTGGTGCTGCACGTATGCATCTCTATACGGTCCAATTGGACAGGCCCCGAACTTCCCATTTCGTTCGTTCTTTTATCCCTAGAGTTTTTAGACTGTGGAACCTACTGCCAGCGGAGGTCTTTCCTTCCCCCAAATCTTCAAGTTTTTAAGTCCCGTGTTAACAAACTTCCTCTTACCCTGCTTAAGACACCCACGGTACGTTAGTATTTAGGCTTTCAGCCTTCGTGGATTGTCCAAAGATAAAAAAAGCTCCTGAACCTAACTAATTTTCATTCTTTAAGAAAAATGAAATTTTCTACAAAAAGCTCTCTTCGTAAATTTCCTTAGAATGAGCCATTTTCTTGTAATTGCGCCTTAAACATTAATTAATGTTTTTAATTTTATCACTTAGGTTCTGGATTTTTTAAACTACTATAAATATCAATATTTTTATAAAACAAACAATTTTAAGGGTAATTTTATGTTCTACAAAAAAATCTTCAAACATTTTTTAATAAAATTCAATGCTTTAACATTAAATAACATTGAAAGGAATAAATTTATCAAAAAGTATGTAAGGACCTTTTTATAGAGAATAAAAAAATTACGAATAATTATTTGTTTTATTAAGATATAACTATTTATGGGAGTGTAAAACAATCAGAATCTAAGTGACAAAATTAAACAAAAATATGTTTTAGGAGCGATTACAAGCAAACGCTTAAACGGCTCGTTTTACTAGAAATTTACTAATTGAGCTTTTTGTAGGTAATTAAATTTTGTCCAAAAATATAAATTGGTTAATGGTTTATAAGATTGACAAATTCTGAGATTTTGTAAAAAAATGTAACAATTGTTGAAAAATCAATAATTTCGTTATCATGACCAAACAGTAGCGTTAGAAAAACAAACGTAGGGAAAAGTGGGGTGGATTCATACAAGGGGCACCTACATACACTAAGTTTATCTGAAGTTAGACACGAAGTAAAATAGTAACGTAAGTGGGTGTGCACAGTTTTTATGTGTGTATACAGACTAGTGAAGTTTCAGAATTTGCGGTGCGGAAAAAGCGTGTGCACAACACGAAACGTGTTTTTGCCTCACGTAACTAATTTCATATCAAAACTTTGGACATATTTTGTGACTAGTTACTATTTTTGGATTAATTATTGCTATTTAATCCTTATCATAATAATAAAGAGGCACTGATTTAAAGTGTAAATTATTATAGATAAAGACGGTTTTTCTATTGCATATTTTTTCGTTAAGTAGCATGTGATGGGGCAGATTCATACACAAGTATATGGGGCACATTCATACTGTATAATTGTACTCCTGGTCCTTTATTATTATTTTTTAATAACTATTTTTTGTTACACGGACGATTATAGTTATAAATTATATATAAAGTAACTGAAGTAAAGGTTTCATTTTTACGGAAAAAAAACAGGGTGCTTTATGAACTTTGTGTTTTAGATGTCAAAAAATACGGATCAGTTGATTTATCATACATATTGATGATATTACCACAGATCTTAGGTCATAATCTGTTAATAACATAGGCATATTAATTTTAGGTTTTGTAAGTTAAGGTATCTTTGTGTTAACTAGAGCTTTTTTACCTATTTGATATAATTAATAATGTATAAGAAATTTTTTTACATTTTGAGATTGTTAGTTTTAATAAATTACTAAAACTAATAATATTAATAAGTGTCCTTGGTAGATAACCATACATGTAACGTAAAGACCGTGTAATAACACTCTGTTCACCAGTTGTTACTTATGTTATATCACGGACCTATCTCGATGTTAAAATGGGCATTAACAGATTTAGATAAAAACTGTTTTTTAATTTTTAATTTTACTATTTGTTTTGTATGTTAAAAAATTGTATTTGTGTTTTCTTTAAGTATGTTAAAAAAACAATAATAAACAATAATTATGACAAATAAATAGTGATGTTAAATGTGCCCCTCCGGTTGTTAGAATGTACCCCACTAATGGGATGCATTCATACATTTTGCTTTTTTTTAAAAGTCTTATGAAAACTCACGCAGGTGGATTTTTTTAATATTAAGGTTCTAATATAATATAAAATAGTTAAGCTATTAGTGTGTCATAAATTTAAAGAGACATACCTAAAACACGGCATTCCACCAAGCAAAATATAAAAACTGTATGAAGCCTCCCCACTTTTATTATTTTTTGGCACAGTCCAATGTAGTTACAATTTATACAAAATGGTCAACAAATGTTGTAACTTAAATAGATTTTTTTCTTATTTCTTTCTTTAAATGCCTTGTTCTTCAAAAATATTGTGCAATCAACGTATGAACCTCTTTTTCTAATTTTGAGACAATGGCGCCGATAGAATGAGTTTAAGAGGGGTGCAAAAAATAAGAAAAAAATAGAAGCAAGAAAAAAAGTTTAAATACCAAAAATGGTCGTCACATAATTAATTGACCTCAGTTTAATTTGTTTTTAGTGCTCTTGCTTTTCATAAAGGGTAATCATTTTTAAGTCGGCACTATTGCTAACTTCTTCAATATAAGGAATACGAAGTCGCTTAAATTAGCAAAGTAGTAGCATTTTTTCCGCTGATTAACCTGCTGCCAACAAAAAAATATTTAAAAATCGGGTTTTTGGCTTTTTGCATAAATTGTCCTTTTTTCAAATGGAACACCCTGTATATTATGGCATTTGAAAAATGATACAATAGACAGTTAAAGCAAGACCAAAGACGTTGAGCTATCTGACCTACGTAAACGCAGAAATATACGTTATGTAGTCTCTATTCCATACAGTTAAAATAGAGTTAAAGCAAGAAGGTAGACGTGCAGACAACTTAACCTCAGAGTTGGGTAGTATTCGAATACTCGGTATTCTGAATACTATTCAGAATACATTTGTGCGGTATTCGAATACTATTCGAATAGATTTACGTGTTTGGTATTCGAATGAATATTTTTTTGGTCAGTATTCGGCATTTTTTATTCTGAATATTGTTTTTGAATATTCTGGTATTCGAATACCAATATTCTAATACCGGTATTCGAATACTGATATTCGATTTTCTATATTCTGGTATTTAAATCCTGAATTTAAATACTGTTTGCTTATTTAATAAATATTACGTTACTTTTTATGCATCTTAAGCAGGTTAAAAAATGTTCGCGGTGGTTTTGCCGACGACGGGTAAAATTTGATATAAGTATTAAGTATATCATCATTTGCAAACTAACAGTTTAGGAAGTTAGTTTTACAAATTAAAAATGTAATTCAATATGTTTGTTAAATCTTGATCTGTTGTTTCTATGGTCCTAATAGGTAAGTAATTTTGAACAGATATACATTTATTTTTGCAAACAAAAATATATCTTAATTAATTATTTTAACTTCTTTGGGGTTTTGCTATTAAAAAAACAAGTAACTTGGTACAACATATAAAAAGAGACATTGTAAACTATGTTTTCTATGTATTGGATTAGACTATTATGTATTTATCTCCATTTTACACAAAAGGGATGGGTATAATAAATTTTATTATGTCAGTTTAAATCATGAGCTTCCAGTAAATCGTAGATTGTATGTTCATGTATCCCCATTTCAAAAGTGAAGTTAATAGTTAAAAAGAAAAAGAAAAGTTATTTTTGGAAAATTTGGAAGACGTCTTGTTATAATTAGTTTTTAAGCAAGAACAAGGTACGCCACTGCATTTTTGTTACAGAAAAACTTAGAAAAATAAGAATGAGTTGCTTTTTCAAGAGAAAGGAGGTTTTTTGCTCTTCAGTATTCATGAATACCCAATCGTGGTATTCATGAATACCAAGTATTCGAATACTTTTTTTGTAGGTATTCGAAAATATTCGGTATTCGAATACTAATTTTTTACGGTATTCTTATTCGCATTCGAATACCAAATTTCAGTATTCGACCCAACTCTGCTTAACCTTACTTTTTTTGAGTTTTTTTAATCGGAGTTGTTAAAAATTCACTTTAAAGACAACTAACAACAACCTTTATACCATCTGTAACCTTGATTTGTTTTTGGTTTATTTATTAAAATTAAAACATTAAAACAATTTGCTATCGATCTAATCGTGTTCAGTTGGAATCTTCGGATAGTTTCGGCTCGTTAGGTTGTGTTTTGAACGTACGTAGAAAGCCGTAATGTTGCGTCGGACGTATCTCTTTACGACGAGAAAATTAATAATGCTCATGCGCAACTGTCATTTGATCGGATACGTATACGTCCTTGGTCTTTCTTTGACTGTCTAATATGATGACATGTGTGCAGCAGTTAGTAATAACGTTGTGCAGTGTGTTCACCGTATTTATATTTTTGCCTTGCCACGATCGACTGGAATAATAGTGATGATCGTCCAGTCGGTCGCGATCCACCCACTGATCTCGATAGATTGCCAATGGTATTACCTGCGCGAAACAAACGTTACATTTTATATGCAAAAAAACCGGTTTGTGCGCAAGAAATGTGAGGGTAAACGCACCTGGCTCCAAACAAACTATCCGCATTATCGGCAAAAAAATTCCGCGTCCTGGTTTTCTGTTCGAAGTACGATAGCTAATAAGCGTCACGGTCAGACCGCAGACGGAGGGTACGGGGTGCCGGTGTTTGTATTTTGCCACGGCTTTAAAGTGCGCATGTTTGTTTACCTGTCCATTTGTATACTGCGCGAGGTCGTAAAAATCCGAAAAATGCTTCTTGCCACTGCGGATCTAAATGTAGGTTGTCTATGGATCCACCGGTTGGCCACCCCACTACACAGTAATGCGGGCTTTACACGTGTTAAGTTGCGGTAGCAAGTTGCTTAATCAAGTAACTAAATTTGGGTACATGCAGTAGATATAAATTTTGTACTTGCGCCAGTAGATACTTAGAAATACATATTATTTTAGTTACCGTCAACCGGGGTAAAGTCGATCAAAAAATAAAGTTTTTCGTCATAGTGCTTAGGCGGGTTGGCCTTTTTTACAAAACTAAATATGTATTATCCTTAACATTTAAGTCATAAGATGGTGTGGTCAAGTACTTTGTGCGCATGACCATTTTGATTTTTTGTGGTTTGAAGTGTGATCGACTTTACCCCGTATTGTGGGGTAAACTCGATCACCCATTTAAAACAACGTAAAATCGACTTTAGATTAGGATATGGGTAAAGTCGATCGCCAAATATTTGATAATATGCATTATTAAGCAATTTAATTTAAAAAAATGCATAAAAAAGTCTTATTTTACAAAAATAGGCCTTTATTCAATAGGAACTCTTTAGTTTCACAGGAACAAGTGTTGTTTTAAATACAAAAGTAACATTTTATAACTCAAGAATAAATTCTAAAAATACAAAATAAACAAATCTTCTAGAAAAACAAAGTAAACAAAAATATAGGTTATTCTAGATCGAAGCCCTTAGGTAGAGTGAAAAAATGTCTTCCTCTTCGTATGTTTTTCAATTTTATTTTTTGTATGATCTGGTCTTTAGTAACCTCCGCCCAATCTGGATTTTGGGGAAAAACAAAACAGCAGTCTTTTTTATTTTGCATTCTGAGGGTGCTGATGGTTATCGATGATTCCAAAAGCTCTTCCACTTTTCCTATATAAAATCTGTCTCGTTTGTTGGTTTTAAACTTGGTTATTACAAAATCATTAACCAACAAATCTTTTTCTTGTTCTGCAGCAGTATTTGCAGTTGTTTCGCTTCTTTGGTTTGGCTGTTGTTGGTTGATTGATGATTCGCCGATTTCGTAATCTCCCATATTTCTTAATCCAAATGTGTCCTCAACATTTTGAAAGCTAGGTAACGGCGAAGGAGATTTACTTTTTTCCGAAATTTCATAGTTCGATTCATCGTCCACCAGATTTATCTGGTCAATCTCATCACTGCTACTACTACTGACTTGTCTCTTTCTTTTATTTTTTCGTAAAATCTTATTATTTTTCTTTGGTTTTTCCTTTGTTTCCTCTGAAATGTTAAGATCACTGCTGCTTATATTTTTTCCTGCTACGACGTTGATTTTTTTCCCTCTTCTTGGAGCTTGAGAAGGTCCAGATTTTAGTTCATTTAGGTGATCTACAATAACTTCTGTCCAGACTTTTTCTGATTCCGTATTATGTAGATTTTTTCGTGGAAGTTTATTGAGGACGGCATTAGGGTTGAATGGAATAATTCCACATGCTTTAAATCCCGCAATGGAATTTGCTTGCGATCTCAATCCAATGTCTTCAATGGTATCCTTAAGGAGCTTCGGGAAAAGTGTTTTAGGAAGCACTCCTCTATTTTTTATTTTCCATTTCTCCAGATTTTTTCTCCAAGACGCCTTCAACGGCCGGAAATAAGCCACATCTAGAGGCTGTAATAAATGTGTGGAATTCGGAGGGAGTAAAACGAATTTGATATTGTTATTTTCACATTCCCTTATCACACTTAAGGTTATGTGACTGTTTAAATTATCTCCTATGAGTACTTTGTCGCCATCTAGGTGTCTAAAATAAGGCAAGATAATGCCATAAAACCAGTCCTCGAAAATGTTTGCGTCAAACCAGCCGCTGGGTGTATGGTTATACTTTGATCCCTCCAAGCCACCCTCAGTCCAACCTTGGTAGGAGTGTTTTGCCTTATACACCACATATGGTGGAAGTAAGGTGCCATTACCTGCAATAGCAAACATTACCGTTGTGTTAGTTTTTGAACTATCTATAGCTCTAAAAGCATGCTTGCTTCCTTTTTTAAAACTACTTTGGCTGCTCCAGGATCATCCACAAAGTTAGTTTCATCATAATTTATTAAATTTGAAGGTGGAATATTTTTGATCGTTTCCTCTAAGTTGTCGAAATATTCCTTAATTGTTTCATAGCTTAAAGCAGCTCTAACCCGTTTTGTATTTTCTGCAAGCTTTACAGTGACGTCTCGATTCCGTTTCATGAATCCTAAAAACCAGTCAGTTCCAGGTAGATTATCTCGAAAACGTTTCTCAATCAGGCCCCGTTTATTGAGACTTTGTTGTACAATATATCTAACATCAATGGGTTTTAGGGGGAATCCCCATTCTGCACAAACTTGAAGTGCCTCGACTAACTGTCTCTCACTATTCTCATCTAGCGCCTGCGGCCTTCCATATTTTAAAGTAACAGTACCATTAACGTGGTTGTTAAGTGTAGTGTATGGAACCCCGTACTGCTGGGAAGCGGCGCGCATTGATATCTGTTTCTGTTTCACCGCCGTTACTGCTCTTTGTAAATAAACCTCGTCATAATTTTTATTACCATGGATCCCAAGTTTTTTCTTGTAATTTCGAGGCATCTAGAAGAAAAAAATCATAAATAAGTAAATAATATCGATTTATTTTTTGATACCACGCCTACATTCTCTTCAAAATGTTACTATTCTTTAACATAACCTCAAATTAGAGGTTATTTAGGCTGATCGACTTTTCCCCGTTGTTTGCTGTTTTTTTGCTTCGAGGGCCCTAGTTTTCGTATTTATGGTTTTTTAAAATAACTTTTGCGTGACAATGCCTCTATAATAGCCACTTTAACAGAAAAAAACTTCTAAGAACAGGTATGAGCAATCGGCTCTTACGCATATATAAACGTTTGCAAAAAAATAAAAACGCAAAAGATCTGTGATAAAAACTAATCTTCTATTCTATAAACTAACCTTTAATATCGCCCAACAACACTCTCAACTGCATTCAGGTTGCAACAGCTAAACATCCTCCTGTTTACAGCGCACTCAAACGCAAATTCGTGGTCATGCGCACTAAAACGTCACGTTTTGACATGTTGATCGACTTTACCCCGAGCGATCGACATTCCCCGGTTGACGGTACTTGCATTAGTAACTTGCTTATGCTATTTGACACGTGTAAAGCCGGCATAAGGGTTTTAAGAGTCCCCCCTTTTTATCTTTCGGATAGGAATTAGGACAAGATATCCATTTTTTGAGTAAAAAAGTGTTGAGGGACGTGAGGAAGGGCATATAACCAAGCCCGGATCTAGGGGGCAAACAGGTGACATCTTGAAAGGGCGGCAAATTGAAGCAGGGCCAACATGTATTGGACGGTTTGTGTATTATACATAGGGGGCCAAGTTATGGGAAGGGAGCGCGATTTGAAAGATAAGAACTTTTTGGTCGTCACTATTCATTTTGAATAGTTTTGTGGGTAAAGACAATATATTTTGACAGCTGTTGTAGGTCTAAGTCTAGTACCTTTTTCTTTTGCAATTCTGACTGGTTTTTTTTATGGGACCAACGCGGAAGTGCACTTTTTCGAATAAAAAAATAATTTTTGAAATCGGTCCACAAACGCCGGAATAATCACGTATCATACACACAAACGTTTAATTAGGTTGAAAGAAATGTTAAATACAATATACCTGGTAAGACAACTGGTATTATTATATTTTAAGTTTAAAAATTATTTATGATGATATGATTTACCACACAATATTAGTACAGTGTACAAGTGTTACAATGTACGCTGATGACACGACAGTGGTGGTGGCCGCTGATACCCGGAAGGAGCTCTCAGATTACATTAGGATTGTGTGCCATGATATGGAAGTCTGGTGTTGAAACAGCTATCTTATAATCAACACTAACAAAACTGTATACATAAACTTCTTTATTAAAAAACCGTTACCATCAAATTTTGAAATAAATAATAATATGAAATTTTCTGAAACTACCAAATTTTTAGGGAACCATTTTTGACTCCACAATGTCTTTTAAAAATCACGTTGATTATGTCTGCGCAAAATTAAATTCGGCGTTTTATGCAATCCTTAACTTAAAAATACACTGGACGAATCGAGATTGCTCTCTGTGTACTATTCACTGGCTTACAGCCATCTTTCAAATAATATTGTGTCCTGGGGAGGTAGTAATGCATCTGAGAGAGTCTTTGTGGCGCAAAAACGACTACTGAGGTTAATTTTTAATCTTAAATCGCATGACAGCTGCAAACCTTTATTTATCCAGAAAAGAATCCACACTTTGCCATGTGTGTTTAAGATTTCAAGAATAATAAAATTTGGGTAAATGGGTTTCACTTAAGTCATTTTTTCGTGTTAACCGTATTCATCGGAGTGGTTCAAACCGCATTTAAAATGGCAATATAAATATGAGAGTTAGATAGAGATAGGTATTCAAATGTTTTTAAAACTTTTTGAACCGTAGTAACACAAAAAACACCTTTAAGCTACTTTGTGGCAGAAAAATAATTTCGGTAATATCGACTTTTGATTTAAACCTTTTTACTATAGTGCACATTTTATTGTCCAAAAATTAATTTATATTTTGATATTTTATTAGTTAACCGAATAAATATGCTTTATTCAGTTTTTTTTATTGTCAAAAATGTAACCAATATAAAAATAAAATAAGGTTAATGGTAAGTCATTTTAGATTAGCACATAAAATTAAATTAAGATAAGATAAGAAATTTTAAGTGCATAATAAATATTACTAGCCATACACTTATGTATGTTAGTTAAATAGACTCCATAGATAATTCATTTGTCGGCAAATCTATTGAAGTCGGCAGAACATGACCGGACTTAAAATATTTTAAATTTTGCTTAAAGGGGAGGGAGGCTAAATTCGTGCTCAAAAAGGTACATTTTTATAACAAAAAAAAATTACGACAGAGTCACCACTAATTGATTAAACTTAGTGGCACATTAATTATAATATTAGAAAAATATTGTGTAAAATTTATGTTAAAATTTTTTAAAAAATACGGCAGTGATGGAAAATTTTTAGGAAGCGTCTTAAAAAAATTGAATGGTGGTGATCATCATATCTGGGTGCCGAAGTAACGCTGGAAGGGTTTTTTGAAATTTAAATTTTTTCCTTTTGGGAGCACTTGAAATATTGAAAAATTCTCTAGCGTTACCTTGAAAATTATTCACAGAAATAGTGGTAACATTTCAAAGAGATCGATGCTGTAGTTTTAAGGTTAGGATGGTCACCAATTTTAAAAGCGTGTCATGAATAAGGTGGTTACTTAACCCTTAAATGACAACACGGGGTCGCCTGTGAGCCCACTAAATAATATTAGCTTTGTTCGCGGGTCTAGTAATGAATCGATTCTGACCCAGAACCGAACTGGTTTAGAATTGTTTTAAAGCGAATGTCTAGTTATTTATTAGTTCGGAATTTTTATTTACCGCGAACGATTTTCTATATAGCTGAGGATGTATTCTAACCTAGCCTTTTGGTTAGGATTTTTCATGGTTAAATTGGATACTATACAAAAAAAAAATTAAACAAAAGGTAAATTGTTATACTGTCGAATGCCACTCGAGGTCTCTCGGCGGAAGACGAGGGATTCCCTGCCTCCTCTCGTTTTTAACATAATTATGTGTATTTAACTAAAGATAACATTCAAACAACAAGAAATGGTAAAATCTTGTAATATTGTCTATATTTTTTAATTAAATCTTTATTTATTTTATTGTATACATACATTCATACGGAATACAATTAAAAATCCTTTGTTTATATACGCTCAGAATCACAAAAATATAAAAAATATATTCAACAGGTATATTAACCCGCATAAAAAGTGGCAAAAACAAATAAACTGTAATACAACGGTTTATTTCTGTACCACAAAAACAGAAAACAGCTGACCATGTCGACAATGCGCATGAAACTCCGAACTGAACTTTTAGTTCCAACAAAAATCCCAGGACTGCTAATCAGGTTACGAACCGGTAACGAACTGATTCCATTGTAACCCGCGAACACAGAACTGTTACTAAAAGTTCAGGATTTTACTAACCGCGAACGCTGCTTTTTTCACTGCGCATGCGAATAGTCCCAGAACCGGTACAAAATCGAACTCGCGAACAAAGCTATTTTATTTATTTTTCTTGCAAACGTTATATTATAATATTGCTGCAAATAGCACTCTAACCCTTTTTTTTATAAGTAAAAAGTATAAGACAAACTCGAAGTCTGGGTCTCAGTCAAATATAACATTTATTTAAACGTTACACGTGTTTCGCCCTCTCGAGCATCATCAGACCTACAATAAATAGGAAAAAACCTAATATATGTCAATAAAACAAATAAACTTAAATTACCTTTGAAACAATAAGACATTATTAAACTTAATAAAATTTAAAACACAGCACACTACATATTAAAATGACAACAATGAATGAGGTTAGATCTACGGGCAAAAAATTATTAAAATAAAACAAAAATTAAAATAGTTTTACGTCAACCAGGTTCGAACCCACAACCTTAAGATTTCAAGTCCGAACCTCTACCATTAAACCATCAAAGCTTACGAATTATCAGTCTTGTAGTGAAGACTAAATTTGGTTCGAAATTGAAAACGTCATTGACGCACCTTAAGACTGGGCTTTTCTTAGCTCTGGTTATTTCCATCTTCTCAAGAAGGTCCAATTTCTTGCTTTTTTGACACTCTTGCAAAATCTTTACATTTCCTATCTCTGAAAATGTGTGCCCTGATTCTAGTAAATGGTTGGCAAAGGCTGATTTTGTGTTCGAGATGTCAGAGTCTTTGTACTTATTGTAAAGGCTAAGGTGTTCATGTACCCTAGTAGATATTCTTCTACCAGACTGCCCTACGTAAATAGCAGAGCAGTCTCCACAGTTTAGGGAATAAACGCCTGATTTGGATAGCCGATCTGTCCTGTCAGTTAATTTAACTAGATGTTTTTTGAGAAAATTGATTGTTTTAAAGGCAATGGAGATGTCTAACTGTTTAAAGAACTTGGCAAACTGCAAAGATATATTCCCGAAGAATGTCAAAACTCTAAATTTATTTACATTGGACCCCTCTGGGTAGATTCTAGGAAAAGAGAGTCTGAACTTATTTAAAAATCTATAATAAATTTTATTGATTAAATGCTTGGGAAATCCATTATTAAAAGCAATTTGTCTTATAATGTTTAATTCTTTATTAAAAGCATCTTTAGCAAGTGGAAGTTTGAACAGGCGATAAAACATAGAATTGAATGCTGCAAATTTGTGTTGATAAGGAGAATTAGAAGAAAATTGAATTATATTATCGGTGGAGGAAGATTTTCTGTAGACATCAAAACGAATTCTGTTATTATTACGTATCTTTTCTTTTTTTGTAATATACATGGACAGGACAAAAAAAGGATTTTGCATCTTTCTAAACCTAAAGGAACAAAAACTGAGTAGGAAGCTTAGAAATTTTATTTTGACGTCAACATGCTGCATAAAATTGTTATTTATTCAAACGAAAAACTACGTACAAAGGGATACACTTTTTAAAAGCACAAGATAGACCGATTATACAAAATTAAAAACTTAATTCTTTACCGTACACAAATAATACTTTAAAGAATAATTATGGAAATGTAACAAAGATGTGCAAAAATATTTTTTTTGTGTGAAAAATTATTGGTTAAATTACAGAACAGCCAGAAAAGAAAATTAGATAGGTTATTTGATATTTAAACTTTAAAATGCCAGTAATTCTTTATGAAGTTGCATACGACCCCTGTTGTCGTTTATGTATGAAAAAGTTTATGTTGTCGTTTAAGGTTTAAACATCCGTATCTTTGTTAACTTTGCTTCGAATAATCTCAAATTTTTACATAGTATTCTTAAAATGTTCTTTATTTAGAAAATGTATTTTAAAAAAATATAAAAGTTTAAAAACTTTACTTTTTTCTTAAATAAATAAATTGCGCAGCGGAGCTTTGCGATAAATAAATTTCAAAATACAACGTTACTTTTCCTCGGTGTTTAGTGAAGGGATCTTAGAAACCGCTGCAGCTACAAAAATGGTTTAATGAGGAAAAAATTGTAGTTTTTAAAGCTTGGTTTAAATCACTTTTGTTTCTTACAAAAAAAACCATTGCTCACAAAATATCTATAACAAAAAAACTTTTTTTCAAAATTGTTTTTTCACTGTAACTCAGGTGATATTCGGAATAGAAAAAAATGTAAATAGAAAATTTGCAGATATTTAACTTTCTGATAAAAAGGTATAATTTCATATTAAATGTAGTAGTCCGTTTTTGAGATACGACATAAACTTGAATTTTTTAAATTAAAACTATTCTTGGCTACGACGTTTTTTAAAAGTCCTTTTATAAGCTCTTTAACAATGTATAGCAAAAGATACTCTAAAAAAGAAATACTGTACTTTTGGACACGATAATTTTTTAATTTGTGTGTTTATCTAGTTGGCCGCAAAAAAATGAACTAGTACTGTTAAAATTTCTTTTCTCTTTTTTTATAGTTTTTTCATTAAATATTTTAACTCTTAGTGCTTGTGAGACTCAGTTCACGTAACAATTATGAATATAACGTATAAGCGTTGAGTCCATAAGGCAAAAAAAATAGTTTTAAAAGTGGCTTAAAGCAATTATAGAAGAATTTTTGATAATTTTTGAATAGTACTGTTTTTCTTGTTTTTTTACTTAGTTTAATTTAAAGCATTATTTCAGGTATTAAAGTAGTAAATTTAGTAGTTGCATTTATTCGTACATGGTGATTGTTAGTTTTTGTTATTTATTTTAGCCAATTTAGTTTGTTTTTTACATTTACCATATTTAAACAACTATTAATGTTTAGTTAGACGTTTTAAAAAACTATAAAAAATAAAAACCTAAATATTTTTGTTAAGGGTTAGTGTCTTAAATGATTTATTAAAAAGTTATAAAAATGCTGTTTTTAATTAATAGATTTAAAACATTTATAGTACTAATGAGATAAAAACAATAGTCATTTTCAATAATACAACTTCAAGTATTTAAGGCTAAATGACATAAAAAAAAACTAATTTAAAAATTATTATGTCCAAAACTACGTTATTTTTTTATTTAAAATATATCTTGGTATTCATCAATATAAAGCATATAAAAAGCTCTCTTTAAAAATGTTATATGGTTTTCATTGAAAAAATGCAAGTTTTAGGCGTAGAAGCATAAAAACGGACTTCTATATTAAATGTTTGATTTAAATACACCGACTTGTATCCGTAGTAGCATTTTTGGAAAAATTTTTTTAAATATTATTACTAAGTGGAACAAATAGCTAAATGTTTTAAAAGTTACTAGTTTACTGACTAAAAATACCAAATATTGTAAACGCAGATTAAGCCGTTTTAAGGATATTAAAGTAATAAAGTACTTTTGTCCAAAAGTGTATACTAAATAATTAGTAAATAAATAACTTTAAAATGTTAAACTTTATCAAATAATAACTATCTGCTTAAAAACCTTCTATTTTACAACTTTTTAGTTATAAACAAATGTACCTACTTAATTTAAATGTTACATAGGTCCCAAAGATACTTAAGCCAAATTGTGGTGTCTATTAATAATTTTATCAATTAAATATTTGTTTATTTTTAATACATTTTCATTGTCATTTTACTTAAACATTAAAAATTAAAGCAAAGGGTGTTTGCTCTTTAAAAAAATATATATTTAAAGTTTTTGCAAACCCTGTTTACAAACATCTATGTTTTTTTCTTAAATATATATATATTTTTTTACTTTCTTTTCTTGTAAACTTCATCCGTGAACAATCTAAATTTCTGAGGTATGATTAAGAAATCATGCCCTGTACTAGCTTATTTAAAAAAGAAATGTTTATACAAACATATTTCCCAAATATCTTAACTTTTGAGATATAAGGTGTTAAAATTTTCAAAAAAAACTAATTTAGTAAAAAGTGTTATACTGGATATAAACCTTATTTAAAAGAGTATTTATTATTTTTGTTATATAGTCGTTAGTTAAAATTTTTAAAACCTAATTAAAAAAAGAACCCGCAATGCTTCTTTTACGGTCTAAAAATATACAATTGAGTTTTTTTCCTAAAACAAAAAATATGCGAAAAAAATTAAGAAACATAAAAGCAGTATTTTTATTTGCTTAATCTAATGAAAGCACAACAATTTCACACACATTTACAAGTCATTGGCATACCGTTTTTTTGTTGGAATTATTCCTTCAGTTGCCTCTTGAGACCCCACTGGACTTATTAAATGCAATTAAGTTAGTGATAAATTTACCCCTTATTGTCTTTAATAATATTGCCAAATTAAAACAAAATTGAGTAAAGAATAGTTGGAATATTTAAAACAATAGTTTTTGTTTACATTTTAACACTATGTATCTTTTAAGTTAAGGGGTTTTGGGACATCTATTTATATGAACTTTTCTTCCTAAAATAAGCTAAGAAATCATACCCTCAATTTTTAGCAATTAATTAAATTTTACCCTGTATAATAAAAACTAGGTGGTGATTTTTTTTCATAAAAATTGAAAGAGATGAAAAAATATAATTGTCTAAAAATATTTTAACAATTTATCCCTATATTTACAAAAAAGTAACATTGTACAAGAACGGTTATAAAATAAAAATAATAAACCTTAATTAATAGCAACTTGCCTCCAAAACAAAGGTTCTATATTTATGGATACCAGGATCATTTAAGTATCATTAAAAAAAAATAAGTACTTTAAAATAGACTATAGTTTATTACATTTGGTAATTTAAAAATTAGGCCTTGAAAAAATATATTTGTATTCCTATTTAAATAACTTTTTACTTATATCTAAAATAAAATTTAATAGGTTAAATAAAAAGAGGACACCACTGAATTTATAAACTTTATACAGGTTGTTTCATTTTCGATGGTTTTACGGGATATCTCGAAAACCGTAAGGAATATCAAAAATCTAATATGGGACTCCCCATCTCTATTTTTGAGAAAACAACTATTGTGAAAACAGTTAATGGCTATTATGATCCTATCGGAGTTACAGGGTGATTTTCGGACTTTGCCCATTTTTATAATCTTTTTTAACTCGTTTGCTATTAAAGTTGTAAAAAATTTCATATAGTTTAAATATGTAGTTTTTTGTGAAGAATATTGTGAACCTATGTTTTTTCTTATGGAACACCCTGTATATTTTTATTTATATTTATTAAGCTCTCTTTCGGCTTTCCAACAAAATATATAAGTATGTATTTTTTATTTAAACTTTTGGTTTTTTTTCCATAAATTTTGCTTTTTTTATAGAAGGCCATGAGTAAAAATGACAAAACAGTATTTTTAATACTCACTTTTTTGGTTCCGCTACCCCAAATTGATTTTTTATTAAAAATCAATTTTTAAATTTTAATTCATTTAAATTAACCAACCTAAGCATTAATAAATGCTTATGCAGTTTTTATAATATATTTCGAAAACTTGCAATATAATTATAATAAACAACGTAACAATAATAGACAAGTTAAAAAAATATGATACTATTATAGAAATAGAAAAATATTTACTTAGTAAAAATAAAATAAATACACATCATGGAACACTATAATTTAAACATTAATTGTAATTTTGGTTTTTTGTTAGTTTAAGTATGAAATCTGTGATATTACATGTTTCATAATATGTATTTAATTTATTTTTATTTGGTACATATTCTTTTTTTCTGTGGTAGTGCCTTTCTATAATAAAGTTATATTTTTTAAAGCTTAGCCAAGCAAATTAAAATATCCCGTAAATATAAAAGTTAATTGTTATTCGTAAGGGAAGAGAAATAAAAAAAAATGCTAAGTTTCTGTAAAACTTTATACATACTTCTATAATATATTTTTTCTATATTGGTTAGTTTTTAAGAAAATTACCCAACCTATATATATATATATATATATATATATATATATATATATATATATATATATATATATATATATATTGGGTAATTTCTGAAAATATCAATATAAAACTATTACCAACTACGGCAAAATCTGCACAATTAACCTAGTTAAAGTTTTTTCACAACTCTAATGGCAAACGAGTTAAAATAGATTATAAAAATGGGCAAAATCCGAAAATGACCCTTGGAGCTCCCAAATGGATCGCAATACCCATAAACTGTTTTCACCATAGTTGTTTTCTCAAAAAAAAAAGATCGGGAGTCCTATATTGTTGCAAGTCTGTACGCAGCATAAGGTTTGTCCGAAAATGTAATTTTTGCTTATTAGTAAAGTACCCGTATTTTTGCAAATATTTAAAATTGTTATAAAAAAGATGATAAGAATTAGAAATACGTTATTAATGTGCAGTTTTATTTATTTAAAAGATTTTTTGCTGTTCTATTGGTGAAAGTTTAGGTTTTAACATTAGTGCCTTACACTAAGTAAACAAATAATATTGTTTAAGACAATTTTTTTACTTTACTATTACAAGAGCAATGCACTAATGTACAAATTTAACTACTGTTATCGCAGAAAAAAAATTTTTCTTAATTAATAAAACTGAATATTTGGCAGCTATTTTTACTTCTAAACATGTTTTCTTGATATTATTTTTATTATGGGCAAAAATACAAGTACTTTAAAGCAAAAATTACTTCAGCTCTATTGGTCCCTATGAACTGGCCGATCGCCTAAAAAAATAAAAAAAAACTTCCAAAAAACCCAAAAAATTATAATTAAAAAATGTTGTTACGGTGACAAGTCTAAATTAATTAATATTTAAATTAGAAATGATTAAAGTTTAAAACTTTTTAGTTTTGCAAACTTTGAAAAAGTTTTTAATTAGAACTTTTTGGGTTTTTTTTGGTGTTTTTCTCTATTTTGTTTCAGGCGACCGGCCATGTCATAGGGGTCAATAGCACTGAACTGGGTCAGCTCATATACCCCAGGACCGAAGCGGTCCCATTCTTTCTAGATATATTTATTTTGGCAGGTACCCAACAAAAAAGACCATTGAATAAACGTTTTTTAATAACATTATACAAAATGTGGTTATACAAAATACACAATAAAAATGTACAAACTGATATATTGTTATATAAACAACAATTGAATATGAAATTAATTTTTTTCAAATTAAAAGTAATCAATTATTTAAAATATTAATAAAATCAAATTTAATTACTAAAACACCAAATACATTATTTATTTTGCGTAATAATCATATAACTCTTCAATTAACTCCTTCATAAAAGTTGTAAAACTTTCAGACTTAGAAAACATGTATTCCACATACTGATCCCTGTGCTCTTCAAAGTAATACCTGTAGTTTTCAGAATTAAAAAATATTTCTTCTTTTTCTTTGGTAGGGGCAGCATTAATGTGGCCATAAAGAAGAGCGGCAACAATTGCAGTGGGTTTCATAAATTCTACGCATTCCTTAAACTGTTGTGGAGTGTAAATCTTATTGATATCAACTCCAAATTCATGTAAATTCTTCTTTAAAGCTTGGTAGTACTCTTCTAATAAAGTGTCTAAATATGTCTGTCGTATCTCTTTATTGGAACTAACGTAAGCAAGAAAGAGTAGATCTTCTGTAGGTGGTGAATACCTTATAAGCTGAAAGTCTACAAAGGCATTTTGTAAGGGAACTCCATTTTCGTCATATTTTACCAACATATTACTAGCATAAAAATCACCATGATTAATAACATTTCTAAATTCTTTATGAGCGGCTATTGTTTGGGGTAATCCTTCAACTAATGCATCTACTATTTGTTTAAAATTTTCATAAGATAATTTTTTGTTGTAAACATCTGCAAATTTCTCAACAACTTTGTCCATGCCAGGTTTGGATTGAACCGCCATCAATGGATTAATCGGTATACCTTTACGGACTGTAAACACCACATCACCAAGAAATTCTCCATAGATCTCGTTAAGTCTTACTGTTTTACTTTGAATTTTGGACATTCTATCCTCCAGCAAAATAGTGGCAGCATGGAACTTTGCAGAATTTAAAAACGCAAGTCGTAGGTCATCGTATCCAAGTTTTACATCTGTTTTATAAGGTTTAAATCCGTCTTTAGCTAAATCTTCCATTATTATAAGATGGTTTTGTCTATCAAAGTAAACTTTTGGAATAAAATTTATTAATGAATCCAAACCATGCTTTTCAAGTAGTGCCGAGAAAGTTCTGAAGAAGAATTGTTCTTTGTCGGATAGTCCAGAGTCTTGGACGATGGCTGTTAATTGTTCATTTTCTAAGGCTAATACTTTGGTAAACATACTAAAATCTTCAATTTTGCCTGAGTGCCTTACTTTGGACTTTAAAAAAGTACTCTCCTAAATGCCCATTTTTTTGGTCCACGGGAACTAGCTGGTAACCAATAAGTTCAAAATTTAAACTTCCTATTTTATTGGAAACTGCTTCTATACAATCCTCGTAATTTATTTTTGGATATTTAAGAAAATATTTAATATTCTCAAGCAAATCATCTACATCCTGTTGATTTTGAACAAAACTTTTATTTTTAGTTAGATTAAAAGCTGCTTCAATCTTTACAATTGGGAGAAACACTTTGACATGACCATCAAACACATTTTTTGTAAATTTTTCAGCCATCTTATGGTTAGTTTTCTTTAAAAGCTCAACAAAATTTTGGTAATAAAAGGTTAATAATGCCTTAAAATGAAGTTGCCTAAAATTTTTATTGGCAAGAGTAAAGACCAAACTTAGAAAATCATAAACAGGGAAGTTATTGTACCATTTCCCAGATCCAAAAAGTGCATTTTTCGGAGCTTGTCATAAATGCATTTGCTGCAAAAATATTACCGACGCTATTGACGACAAGTTCGTTTTTTAAAAGTTTGTCCATTGATTTTTGTAGATTTGTTAATAGATCGGTAGTGTTTAAAGTTTTTAGTTGATCCAAAGAAGTTACTTCTTTAATAATTTCTGTTATATCGTACTTACTTGTTGTGTTTTCTATATCTTTATTGCTGGCCAAATACTGTACTTGAAATTCAGCAAGAGCTTTTAAAATTACCTTAAATAACTCCAGGTTATTTCTTGGTGGACAAAAAAGTCGTTTTTCTCAAACCCCAGGTACACTTCATTGTTTTTATCGGTTACAGTAAACACTTTACCAAGGATCCTTAAAACATTTTCTTCAATCTTCTTTAAATCACTACCATTTAATATACGAACCAAAATGTATCTTCTCTCGATGTTGACATCCTGTAACGAAACAGTCAAAAATAGAACATTTTTATTTTCTTTGCACTCCCGTGCTGAAAACGACAAATTTTCATCTGTTGCTAATGGTAAAATATCTTTTAAAACTTTTAATACAGTTTCTTTTTTAAAACCACTTTTATTTTCCATCGTTAAGTTGAAAACTGAAGTGCACTTTAAACTGTTTTAACCTTGACAAATTAATTGGAACTATTATGTTTTTATTTGATTTATCTAAGCGTGAAAATAAAAATAATTTGCTAAGTTTTATGAGTATATACTTAAGTGCTCTGCACGTATGAATTTATTTTGTAATATGATTTGCTTTATAAATACAACAGTCAAAACAATGTTGCCAAGTGTGGCGGATATTCATAGTTCTCAAAATATTTGGGGTATTGTTTTTGCAAAATAAAAAAAATGTCGTTAAGCCAAAATGCTAAATTAGCTGATTGGCGCTTTTAATCCTTCAGTCTCAGAAAACGTTTTGGATACAGGTTGATGCATTTTTATTCTGTAAAAATTCAATGTATACATAGGTATTAATTTGCATCATTATTATATCAAAATGTAGGTGAGTAATTTTTGAAGATATGTTCTGTAGTTAGGCGGATTCATTTAATGGATGGTATTTGGGTACACGCCAAAGTTAAATTAAAAGTACTAAAAAAACAAACAAATTTAAACGAGTAAAAAGATAATTAAAAAATCAGACGTTTCGGTGGCAAATCTGCCACCGTTGTCAAGATAAGTTGAATAAAAATAATAAAAATAAAAATTTTCTATTATTAAGAGTTTTAAAATTTAAAATTTTTATCTTTTTTAGGATATTCTGAAATCTTTGACATTAAAGGTCAAATATGTTTGTTTGGTTATAGTGTTATCTTTGTCACTATAACATGATCGACGTCGATTTTTAATTATCTTTTTACTTGTTTAAATTTTTTGGTTTTTTAGTACTTCTAATTTTACTTTGGCATGTACTCAAACAAATACAATTCTTTTTTATTATGCATTATTTAAATGTTATGTTTTGTACGGTTCTTAAAAAATTGCAATTTTAAAGAAAAAATTGCGTTATCGGGTAAGTCCGCCCAGAGAAAATTGCTTTGGCCAAGGTGGCAACTAACCATATATTTATCATTTAGCTAAGTAGATTTTTTAAAAATGTTTATAGTAATAACAACAATGAAATTTATCTATAATATTTTTATAAAATACTTTATTATTTTATTATATTGGGTTTTATCTTTTAGTCTTATAACACATAATTTTAATATTTAAAAGAGTGTAAATGTCTAGGACCTTAATTAAATATTAGATAACAACTTAAATGTTTTATTTTATGGTAAAACGTGTATTAATTGGTTGGTAGCCTTGTCCGCCCTAGACGGGCGGCGTTATTGGGCATCTCCGTCCATTGGAAGGGGGTCTCAAAAACGTAAAGTTTTTTTTACTGAAAACGATTACTTATCCAAAAATTAGGAATACCTTAATATAAACTATAGATTTGAGCAATCAGCGACATTTTTAATGGAGACCGTTGTGTTTATGACACTTCGCTATTTCAAATTTAGTTTAGGTGAACCGGGGTTCCCGGACCTCCCCTACTAGGACGGGCATTTGTGAAATATTACAAAGTAATTCCCTTTTTGCAATTATTTCAGAGGACACCCTAATATATAACGAATTCCAAAAGCTCCTGTGTGTATTACGAATGGTTTGGAGGATGATAACCATAGATAACCTACATTAAGATCCGCAGTGGCAAGAAGCATTTTTCGGATTTTTACGATCTCGCGCAGTAAAAAAATGAATGGGTGGACGAACATGCGCACTTAAAAGCCGTGGCAAAATACAAACTCTGGCACCCCGTACCCTTCGTCCGCGGTCTGACCGTGACGCTCACTAGCTACCGTACTTCGAACAGAAAACCAGGACGCCGTCGACAATTTCTTTCCGATAATGCGGATAGTTTGTTTGGCGCCAGGTGCGTTTACCCTCAACTGGCTTGCGCACAAACCGGTTTTTTCACCCATGAAATGTAACTTTTGTTTCGCGCAGGTTATAACATTGGCAATCCATCGAGATCAGTGGTGATAACTCATTGTCAGCCATTGTTTGAGCTCCATTAGCTACATGGTAAGTTTAATTTATTTATTTTAAATGTATTATTATGGTTATTTAATTGGTAAACACACTCCAAAAACTTTTAGTACCTTTTTCCCTCAAGTAGTCCGTTTAGTACGACTTCGCATATAGCAACCAATCGTCTTTAGCGACGTAAGTATAGGCGTATGTTTGGTTTTAGTATGAACTTATATGAAAAGATGTCGTTTATTATGATTCCGTCTCACCGTTTTTAACGACGGATAGGAAATGAAGGACTTACACAATATTCTGCTATTAATGACGATCTCGCAACGTGTAAGGAGCCAACTGAAAAAAAAATATTTTGCTAAATGTTATTGTCAACAGCCAAGATAGCGACAATAATAATGACAATGGCCTGGGAGAAAATTTCATCGCTTTGAGCGTATTTGAAGGTCTAAAACCTGCAGAACTGCTTAATGTGTTTGTGCATTCTAATTTTTAAAATGACACCATAAAATTTATTATGTATCGTTTGCATAATCAGGCAGTACTTCCTTCTATAGAAATAAAAACCAAAAACAATAAAAAATAACAAATTTTTTGCACTAAATGTTTAGTTACAATGGATTATATTGACGTTCATAATGTATAATAAATAATTACGTATTTTAATTTAATTGTTTTTTTATCTGCTGGTCACCTAAATATTAATAAATACATCATGTTTGTTATTAATCAAACAAAAATTATCATCAATTTTAGGCGTTCAACCAATTATAACAGCGGTATTAAATGGTGACAAGTTTGACGTATAATACATTGTTTAAACGTCAACATAACCAATTGGTAAATACCGTTTTAAAATTGCTTCTTCGCCTAAAATTGATGATAGTGTTCGTTTAGTCTGACTACCGGTTCGTACGACGTAATATCAACGGTCCCTTGGCCGTCGTTATAACCGGATTCTACTGTAGGTATATTTTCTAAGCACTTATCCTTTCTTCTCTTAACACCAAGAAATCTTCTCTTAACACCAAGAAATCGTCTGGGCTGGATGGAATACCAGCAATCGTTTTAAAAAATGTGCTCCTGAACTTGCACCTATTTTAACCAGGCTCTTTCGAATTTCTTATGACACGGGTATATTTCCAGACAGCTGGAGAGCTGCACGTGTCCAGCCTATTCCCAAGAAAGGATCTAAATCTCTTAAATCCATTAACTCCCAAATTCTTAGGTACTTAGAAAAACATAAAATTTTACATGACAGGCACTACGGATTTCGTCACAAGAGATCTACAGCAGATCTTCTTTCCTTCGTTTCACACAACTGGAACAAGTCTCTTGAGTTTCTAGGTGAGTCCCAGATCGTTGCTCTTGATATATCTAAAGCTTTCGACCAAGTCTGGCATGACGCACTTCTTAATAAACTTCCCTTCTACGGTCTTCCAACTAAACTCTGCTCTTGGCTCTCCAGTTATCTTTCTAATCGACGTATATCAGTCATTGTTGATGGCCACTTTTCAAGCTTTCACGAAATTAATGCTGGAGTGTCTCAGGGTTCAGTACAAGCACTAACTTTGTTTCTTCTTCACATGAACGACCTTCTTTCTTCTACAACCAATCCCATTCATAGTTATGCTGTCGATAGTACCCTTTACTCCACTTTTCAGGTTTCCAAACCAATCTCTTAACCCGACTTGGAAAGCAAACGCAGGGCGATGCAGATATCTCTTTCACAGGATCTCAATTTGATATTGGATTGGGGCGCCAAAAATCTCGTTCAATTTAATGCATCCAAAACACAATCGTGTTCCTTGTCGCGAAAAAATTATCAAACACTCATCCTTTGCTTATGAGTGGCCAAGTTTTGCAGAGCGGGGATACATTTAACCTTGTGGGCGTCACATTTGAGAATAACCTTAACTGGCATAAACACATTGTATCTATAGCCACCGCGGCTTCAAAAAAGCTTGAATTTTTTTCCGAGCCAAAAAGTATTTTTCTCCTTCCAATTTATACAATTTGTATGTGTCCCGAATTCGACCCTCTCTGGAATATTGTTCTCATGTCTGGGGAATGGCATCCCCTACAACCCTCAGCATTTTTGATGCCATTTGAAGAAGGGCTGTTCGTCTTATTAATGATCCTTTACTTACTCAAAGTCTTCCTTCTCTTGCCCATCGTCGAGCTGTGGGAGATCTATCGCTCTTCTATAGATACGACTTCTGCTCCGACGAATTATCCAGTATAGTCCCTCCTCTTGCAGCTCCCAACAGAGAAACTCGTGGTGCCGCGCGTATGCATCCCTATACAGTTCAATTGGGCAGGCCCTAGAGTTTCTAGACTGTGAAACCTGCTGCCAGCGAAGGTCTTTCCTTTCCCCCAAATCTTTAAGTTTTTAAGTCCCGTGTTAACAAACTTTCTTTTACTCTGCTTAAGACACCCACGTACGTTAGTATTTAGGCTTTCAGCCTTTGTGGATTGTCCAAAGATAAAAAAAAATGTTTAAGGTGCGATTACAAGCAAACGGCTCGTTTTAATAAAAATTTTCTATTGGAGCTTTTTGTGGGTAATTAAATTTCCTCCAAAAATATAAATTAGTCAATGGTTTAAGATTGACAAATTCTGAGATTTTGAAAAAAAATGCAACAATTGTTGAAAAATCAATAATTATAATGATGTTTATATTGAGAGCTAAAAATTTCAGAATATTTTTTTCGTTATCATGACCAAACAGTACCGTTAGAAAAACAAACGTATATTATTTTTTGGCACAGTCCTATGTAGTTACAATTTATACAAAATGGTCAACAAATGTTGTAACTTAAATAGAGTTTTTTAATTCTTATTTCTTTCTTTAAATGCCTTATTCTTCAAAAATATTGGGAATTCAACGCATGAACGTCTTTTCCTAATTCTGAGACAATGGCGCCGGTAGAATGAGTTTAAGGGGTGCAAAAAATAAGAAAAAAATAGAAGCAAGAAAAGAAAGTTTATATACCAAAAATGGTCGTCACATAATTAATTGACCTCAGTTTAATTTGTTTTTAGTGCGCTTGCTTGCCATAAAGGGTAATCATTTTTTAAGTCGGCACTATTGCTAACTTCTTCAGTTTAAGAAATACGAAGTCGGGTAAATTAGCAAAAGAATTAGCATTTTTTCCCCTGATTAACCTGCTGCTAACAAAAAAATAATTAAACATCGGGTTTTTGGCTTATTGCATAAATTGTACTTTTTTAAATGGAACATCCTGTATATTATAGCATTTGAAAAATGATTCAATAGACAGTTAAAGCAAGACCAAAGACGTTGACCTATCTGACCTACGTAAACGCAGAAATATACGTTATGTGGTCTCTATTCCATACAGTTAAAATAGAGTTAAAGCAAGAAGGTAGACGTGCAGGCAACTTAACCTTACTTTTTTGAAGTTTTTTTAATCGGTGTTGTTAAAAATTCACTTTAAAGACAACTAACAACAACCTTTATACCATCTTTAACCTTGATTTGTTTTTGGTTTATTTATTAAAATTAAAACATTCAAACAATTTGCTATCGATCTAATCGTGTCCATTCGGTTGGAATCTTCGGATAGTTTCGGCTCGTTAGGTTGTGTTTTGAACGTACGTAGAAAGCCGTAGCGTTGCGTCGGACGTATCTCTTTACGACGAGAAAATTAATAATGCTCATGCGCAACTGTCATTTGATCGGATACGTTTACGTCCTTGGTCTTTCTTTAACTGTCTTATATAATGACATGTGTGTAGCAGTTAGTAATAACGTTGTGCATTGTGTTCTACGTATTTATATTTTTTGCCTTGCCACGATCGACTGGAATAATAGTGATGATCGTCCAGTCGGTCGCGATCCACCCACTGATCTCGATGGATTGCCAATAATATTACCTGCGCGAAACAAACGTTACATTTTATGGGTAATAAAACCGGTTTGTGCGCAAGCAAATCAAGGGGAACCCGTCTGGCGTCAAACAGACTAACCGCATTATCGAAAAGAATTTGTCGACGGCGTCCTGGTTTTCTGTTCGGAGTACGGTAGCTAATGAGCGCCACGGTCAAACCGCGAACGGAGGGTACGGGGTGCCGGTGTTTGTATTTTGCCACGGCTTTAAAGTGCGCATGTTTGTTTACTCGTCCATTTGTTTACTCAGCGAGGTCGTAAAAATCCAAAAATGCTTCTTGTCACTGCGGATATAAATGTAGGTTGTCTATGGATCCACCGGTTGGCCACCCCACTACACAGTGATGCGGGCTTTACACGTGATAAGTTAACAAGTTGCTTAATCAAGTAACTAAATTTGGGTACATGTAGTAGATATAAACCCACTAAATTTTGTACTTGCGCCAGTAGATACTTAGAAATACATATTATTTTAGTTACTTGCATTAGTAACTTGCTTATGCTATTTGACACGTGTAAAGCCGACATAAGGGTTTTAAGAGTCCTCCCCTCTTTTTATCTTTCGAATAGGAATTAGGACAAGATATCCATTTTGAGTAAAAGAGTGTTGAGGGA
Organism: Listronotus bonariensis; assembly: GCA_014170235.1. Taxonomy (NCBI): domain Eukaryota; kingdom Metazoa; phylum Arthropoda; class Insecta; order Coleoptera; family Curculionidae; genus Listronotus; species Listronotus bonariensis. The sequence goes on along the minus strand of JACEGR010007181.1, from coordinate 25,120 downwards.
CGTGAGAAAAGGCATATAACCAAGCCTGGATCTAAGTGGGCAAACAGGTGACATCTTGAAAGGGCGGTAAATTGAAGCAGGGCCAACATGTATTAGACGGTTTGTGTATTATACATAGGGGGGCAAGTTATGGGAAGATTTGAAAGATAAGAACTTTTTGGTCGTCACTTTTCATTTTGAATAGTTTTGTGGGTAAAGTCAATATATTTTGACAGCTGTTGTAGGTCTAAGTCTAGTACCTTTTTCTTTTGCAATTCTGACTGATTTTTTTATGGGACAAACGCGGAAGTGCACTTTTCGAATAAAAAAATAATTTTTGAAATCGGTCCACAAACGCCAGAATAATCACGTATCATACACACAAACGTTTAATTGGGTCAAGATTTCAAGAATAATAAAATTTGGGTAAATGGCGGAGTGGTTCAAACCGCATTTGAAATGGCAATATAAATATGAGAGTTAGATAGAGATAGGTATTTAAATGTTTTAAAATGTTTTGAACCGTATTAACACAAAAAAACGCCTTTAAGCTACTTTGTGGCAGAAAAATAATTTCGGTAATATCGACTTTTGATTTAAACCTTTTTGCTATAGTGCACATTTTATTGTCCTAAAATTAATTTTATATTTTGATATTTTATTAGTTAACCATATAAATATGCTTTAATCAGTATTTTTTTATTGTCAAGAATGTAACCAATATAAAAATAAAATAAGGTTAATGCTAAGTCATTTTAGATTAGCACATAAAATTAAATTAAAATTGCCGTACTAAAATTTAAAAGCATAATAAATATTATTAGCGATACACTAATCTATGTTAGTTAGACTCCATAGATAATTCATTTGTCGGCAGAACATGACCGGACTTAAAATATTTTAAATTTTGCTTAAAGGGGGCGGGGGCTCAATTCGTGCTCAAAAGGTACATTTTTATAACAAAAAAATTGACGACTAAGTCAATACTAATTGATTAAAACTAATGGCACATTAATTATAATATTAGTAAAATATTGTGTAAAATTTATGTTAAAAATTTTTTAAAAATACGGCAATGACGGCAATTATTAGAAAGCGTCTTAAAGAAAAATTGTCGGTGATCATTATATCTGCGTGCTGAAGTAACGCTGAAAGGGTTTTTCGAAATTTAAATTTTTTACTCTTTGAGAGCACTAGAAATATTAAAAACTTTTAAAAAATCTCTAGCGTTACCTTGAAAATTATTCATAGAAATTGTGGTAAAAATTTCAAAGAGATCGATGCAGTAGTTTTAAGGTTATGAAGGTCACCAATTTTAAAAGCATGTCATGGATAAAGTGGTTACTTAACTCTTAAATGACAACACGGGGTCTCTCGTGACCCCACTAAATAATATTTTAGTCATATTTTTTGCAAAGGTTATATTATAATATTGGTTCTGAACCTACCTTTGTAGCTTGGCTGTTACTATTACCACAGCAAATTACGTATGCTGCAGAAGTTTATTGCCTGAGTTATAGGTGTTTGGGGTCGCCGGCGACTGTTGTTGTTTGCGTAATAAAAAAACATGTTTATTAAAAAAGAATATTAAAGTTAAAAGGAACTAAAAGAGATTAAAAGACGACATAAAGAAAGTAATAAGGACATTGACAATAATAATTATAACTTAAGTGATATTGGAAGTGAATTTAAATAGTATGAAGAAAAAGAAAGGAAGACAGTCGAAATAGTGTATGAACCAACTGAAAATGAATCGTGACGATGAAGTACCTTTTGCACATCTACAGCAAAGTGAACAGGAAGCAATGGTTACAGATAGAACTCTAAACCTTTTATTAATATACACGGACAGGAAAAAAATGATTATACATCTTCCTAAACCTAAAGGAAGAAAAACTGAGTAGGAAGCTTGGAAATTTTATTTTGACATCAACATGCTGCATAAAATTGTTACTTATTCAAACGAAAAACTACGCTTCTTATTTCAACGCATATTCATACTTTTTAAACCATATTATTAACATTGGTATTTAACTAACATTAAAGAAATTTTTTTGATCTGTTTTATTTATAATGGCAGCTAAACAACATTATTTTATGTTTTTTTACATAATTTAAAGGAAATGGCCTTTTCATAACATTTTATTGTTAAAAATCATGCAAATAAAAATTAGGTCAAACAAACAAACATGTGCAAAAATAAATTTTCTTTTGTGTGAAAAATTATTGGTTATATTACCGTACAGCCAACAAAAAGAAATTAGATAGATTATTTGCTATTTAAACTTTAAAATGCCAGTAATTCTTCATGGGGTCGCATACGACCCCTGTTGTCGTTTATGTATGAAAAAATAATGTTGTCGTTTAAGGGTTAAACATCCGTGTCTTTGTTAATTTTGCTTCGAAAAGTCTCAAATTTTAACACAGTATTCTTAAAATGTTCTTTATTTAGAAAATGTATTTTAAAAAATATTTAAAATAAGTTTAAAAGCTTTACTTTTCCTTAAATAAATAATTTGCGCAGCGAAGCTTTGCGATAAATAAATTTCAATATACAACGTGAGTTTTCCTCGGTGTTTAGTGAAGGGATCTTAGAAACCGCTGCAGCTACAGACATGGTTTAATGGGGAAAAAATTGTAGTTTTTAAAGCTTGGTTTAAATAACTTTTTGTTTCTTACAGAAAAATCATTGCTCACAAAATATCTATAACAAAAAAAAAGCTTTTTTTTCAAAATTGTTTTTTCAATGTAATTCAGGTGATATTCGGAATAGAAAAAAATGTAAATAGAAAATTTGCAGAAATTTATCTTTCTGATAAAAAGGTATAATTTGATATTAAATGTAGTAGTCCGTTTTTGATATACGACATAAACTTGCATTGTTTTAAATGAAAACCTATCTTATCTATGACGTTTTTTAAAAGTCCTTTTTATAAACTCTTCAACAATGTATAGCAAAAGATACTTTAAATAAGAAATACCGTACTTTTGGGCACGATAATTTTTTAATTTGTGTGTTTATCTAGTTGGCCGCAAAAAGTGAACTAGTAGTGTTAAAATTTCTTTGCTATTTTTATTTTTTTTTATATTTCCAATAAATATTTTAACTCTTAGTGCTTGTGAGACTTAGTCCATATAACAATTATGAATATAACGTATAAGCGTTGAGTCCATAAGGCAAAAAAATTAGTTTTAAAAGTTGTAGCATAAAGCAATAAAAGTTGAATTTTTGATAGTTGTTGAATAGTAATGTTCTTCTTTTTTAGTTTAATTTAAAGCACTATTTCAGGTACTAAAGTATTAAATTTAGTAGTTGTATTGATTCGTACGTGGTTATTGTTAGTTTTTGTTATTTATATTAGCCAATTTAGTTTGTTTTCTTTTATATTTACTACATTTAAACAACTATTAATGTTTAGTTAGATGTTTTAAAAAACAACAAAAATAAAAACCTAAATATTTTTGTTAAGGGTTTGGGTCTTAAATGATTTATTAAAAAATTATAAAAATGCTGTTTTTTAATTCATAGACTTAAAACATTTATAAAACTGATGAGATGAAAACAATAGTCATTGTCAATGATACAAATTTAAGTGTTTAAGGCTAAATGACATAAAAAAAACTAATTTAAAAATTATTATGTCCAAAACTACATTATTTTTCTATTTAAAGTATATCTTGGTATAATGCATATAAAGCATATAAAAAGGCCTTTTTAAAAATGTTATATTAGTCGTAGAAAACATAAAAACGGACTACTATATTAAATATCGGATAATATTATACTGACTTGTATCCGTAGTTGCTTTCTTGTGAAACATTTTTTAAATATGACTACTAAGTGGAACAAATAGCTTTTTAATTTTTCAAAAGTTACTATAGTATTATCAAAGACACTTGTGGTTTTACTATAGACACCCAGGACAATGCTAAATTTTTGGTCATCAGCTTGGACGCTCGCTTCGTGGAATTTATGAAGCGGGTATCCATCGAGTACAAACTTAAACGGTACGTATAATTTGCCGCTTCATAAATTCAGCCAAGCCAGCGTCCAAACTTATGAACAAACATTTACCATTGTTCTGGGTGTCTATAGTGAAACTACAATTGTCTTTGGTATTACTCTACACAGGCGTACTCTTGTACCCTTGACGAAAAAAATACCAAATATTGTAAACACAACTTAAGCCGTTTTAAGGATATTAAAGTAATAAAGTACTTATATAAAAATATAGCACAAAAAATTACCAATATAGAAAAAACCAATTACACCACAATCTTCTACGGAAAAAACTGCACAATTAACCTATTTAAAGTTTTTTACAACTTTAATAGCAAACAAATTAAAAAGATTATAAAAATGGGCAAAATCCGAAAATCACCCTGTAGCTCCGAGATGGATCGCAATAGCAATGAACTGTTTTCACCATAGTTGTTTTCTCAAAAGAAGAGTTTGGGAGTCCTATATTATATTTTTGATATTCTTTACGGTTTTCGAGATACCCCGTAAAACCATCGAAAATAAAACACCCAATTCAAATTAACAATAAAACGTCATTCTCCATAAGGAATTCTGCATGGTCTTAAACCCTACAGCTGCGTCCAGACTTGCAACAATTTGTCAAACATTTGTCCAAACAAACCAACCTATTTGCGCGCTCCTTTGGTGCAAAAAGACTGACAAGCTCTAAATCACCCCGGAATCATTCGCCAAGCCCTTGAAACGAAGTAAATTCCGTCCACATGCACGTCCGCGCTATGTAGGGCTATGTGTTGCGCTATTTGGCGCGGCGAATTGTTGCAAGTCTCGACGCAGCATAAGGTTTATCCGAAAATGTAATTTTTGCTTATGAGTAAAGTACCCGTATTTTTGCTAATATTTAAAATTGTTATAAAAGAAAGATGATAAGAATTAGAAATACCTTATAAATGTGCTGCAGTTTTATTTATTTAAAAAAAATTCTATGCCAATGGTGAAAGTTTAAGTTTTTACATTAGTGCCTTACATTAAATTAATAAATAATATTGTGTAAGACAACTTTTTTACTTTACTATTATAAGAGCAATGCACTAATGTACAAACTTAAATTTTTACTGTTATCGCAGAAAAAAATAGAAAATGTTTTTTTCCTACTTAACAAAATTGCATATTTGGCAGCTATTTTTACTTCTAAACATGTTTTTTTCATTATTTTTTATTATAGACAAAAATACAATTACTTTACTCTAAAGCAAAAATTACATTTTTCCTAAAACCTCGTAGATGACTAACTAACCAGAACTAACCAGAACTTTTTAGAATAACTTAGGAAGACACACTGTCTTTCAAAATTAACTTAAATGCAACAAAAAATCCAAAAGTGCATATTTATAAAATTTTATTGGAGAGAAAAACAATACTCATTTGCACCAAAAGTTTAAATAATGGTCTTTTTTGGGTACAGGCCCAAATATATTTAGAAAGAATGGAACCTTTTTGGTCCTGGTCCCGGGGTATACGAGCTGACGACTGTGTTCAGCTCTATTGACACCTATAAACTGGCCGGTCGCTTAAAAAATATAAAGAATAACCCCAAAAAAACCCAAAAATTCTAATTAAAAATGACGTTTTGGTGTCAAGTCTTAATTAATTAATATTTAAATTAAAAATGATTAAAGTTTAAAACTTTTTAGTTTTGCAAACTTTGAAAAACGTTTTTAATTAGAGTTTTTTGGTTTTTTTTTTTGGTGTTTTTCTTTCTTTTGTTTCAGGCGACCGGCCAGTTCGTATACCCCAGGACCGAAGCGGTCCCATTTTTTCTAGATATATTTTGGCGGGTACCCAACAAAAAGACCATTGAATAAACGATTTTTAATAACATTATAAAAAATGTGGTTATAAAAAATACACAATAAAAATGTATAGATAGAAACGGATATATTGTTATACAGGATGATTCAACAAGCGATCACGAAACTTGAGGGAGTGATTCTACTTGACAAAATAAAGGTAGAGCTTTATATAATTTTTTTCAAAATGTCATTCGTTTTCGAGCTACAAGCCGTCAAAGTTCAATTTCTATTTTGAGTTTTTCGCCATATTGCATTTATTTTTAACCAATCCAGTTAATATTTGGCACACAAATCGAGCTTTGCAGATTCTAAAATTTTAAGACAAAAGTAATTTTTTTAAATAACGCCATAGGGCAATTTACCTAAAACTTAAAATTTATTTACATCATAACTTTTTATTTTGACAGATATCGCAAAGCTAGGGGCGCCATTTTATAGACAATCAAAAACTTAAAAAATAAGGTACTCTTTATTAATGTCGATAAACCTCACCGTTTGTGTGTGCCCTCTGGCGGTATTTAAAAAAGTACTTTTGTCTTAAAATTTTATAATCTGCAAAGCTTAATTTGTGTGCCAAATATCAACTGGATTGGTTAAAAAATAAATGCAATATGGCGAAAAAACCAAAATAAAAATTAAACTTTGACGGCTTGTAACTCGAAAACGAATAACATTAAAAATATATATATATATATATATATATATATATATATATATATATATATATATATATAAAGCTCTACCCTTATTTTGTCAAGTAGAATCACCCTCTTAAGTTTCGTAATCGATTTTGAATCACGCTGTATAAACAATAATTTTATGAAATTGTATTTTCTTTTAAATTAAACGGAATAAATTATTTAAAATATTAATAAAATAAAATTTAATGACTAAAACAACAAATATATTATTTATTTTGCGTAATAATCATATAACTCTTCAATTAACTCCTTCATAAAAGTTGTAAAACTTTCAGATTTAGAAAACATATATTCCACATACTGATCCCTGTGCTCTTCAAAGTAATACTTGTACTTTTCAGAATTAAAAAATATTTCTTCTTTTTCTTTTGTAGGGGCAGCACAAACGTGGCCATAAAAAGGGCGGCGACAATTGCAGTAGGTTTCATAAATTCTATACATTCTTTAAATTGTTGTGGGGTGTAAATCGTATTGATATCAACTCCAAATTCATGTAAATTCTTCTTTAAAGCTTGGTAGTACTCTTCTAATAAAGTGTCTAAATATGTCTGTCGTATCTCTTTATTGGAACTAACGTAAGCAAGAAAGAGTAGATCTTCTGTAGGTGGTGAATACCTTATAACCTGAAAGTCTACAAAGGCATTTTGTAATGGAACGCCATTTTCGTCATATTTTACCAACATATTACTAGCATAAAAATCACCATGATTAATAACATTTCTAAATTCTTTATGAGCGGCTATTGTTTGGGGTAATCCTTCAACCAGTGCATCTACTAGTTGTTTAAAGTTTTCATAAGATAATTTTTTGTTGTAAACATCTGCAAATTTCTCAACAACTTTGTCCATTCCAGGTTTGGATTGAACCGCCATTAATGGAGCAATGGGTACACCTTTACGGACTGTAAACACCACATCACCAAGAAATTCTCCATAGATCTCGTTAAGTCTTACTGTTTTACTTTGAATTTTGGACATTCTATCCTCCAGCAAAATAGTGGCAGCATGGAACTTTGCAGAATTTAAAAACGCAAGTCGTAGGTCATCGTATCCAAGTTTTACATCTGACTTATAAGGTTTAAATCCGTCTTTAGCTAAATTTTCCATTATTATAAGATGGTTTAGTCTATCAAAGTAAACTTTTGGAATAAAATTTAATAATGAATCCAAACCATGCTTTTCAAGTAGTACCGAGAAAGTTCTGAAGAAGAATTGTTCTTTGTCGGATAGTCCAGAGTCTTGGACGATGGCTGTTAATTGTTCATTTTCTAAGGCTAATACTTTGGTAAACATACTAAAATCTTCAATTTTGCCTAAGTGCCTTACTTTGGACTTTAAAAAAGTACTCTCCTAAATGCCCATTTTTTGGTCCACGGGAACTAGCTGGTAATCAATAAGTTCAAAATTTAAACTTCCTATTTTATTGGAAACTGCTTCTATACAATCCTCGTAATTTATTTTTGGATATTTAAGAAAATATTTAATATTCTCAAGCAAATCATCTAAATCCTGTTGATTTTGAACAAAACTTTTATTTTTAGTTTGATAAAAAGCTGCTTCAACCTTTACGATTGGGAGATATACTTTGACATGACCCTCAAACACATTTCTTGTAAATTTTTCAGCCATCCCTTGGTTAGTTTTCTTTAAAAGCTCAACAAAATTTTGGTAATAAAAGCTTAATAATTCTTTAAAATAAAGTTGCCTAAAGTTTTTATCGGCAAGAGTAAAGACCAAACTTAGAAAATCATAAACAGGGAAGTTATTGTACCATTTCCCAGATCCAAAAAGTGCATTTTTCGGAGCTTGTCATAAATGCATTTGCTGCAAAAATATTACCGACGCTTTTAACGACAAGTTCGTTTTTTACAAGTTTGTCCATTGATTTTTGTAGATTTGTTAATAGATCGGTAGTGTTTAAAGTTTTTAGTTGATCCAAAGAAGTTACTTCTTTAATAATTTCTGTTATATCGTACTTACTTGTTGTGTTTTCTATATCTTTATTGCTGGCCAAATACTGTACTTGAAATTCAGCAAGAGCCTTTAAAATTACTTTAAATAACTCCAGGTTATTTGTTGGTGGACAAAAAAGTCGTTTTTCTCAAACCCCAGGTACACTTCATGGTTTTTATCGGTTACAGTAAACACTTTACCAAGAACCCTTATAACATTTTCTTCAATCTTCTTTAAATCACCACCATTTAATATACGAACCAAAATGTATCTTCTCTCGATGTTGACATCCTGTAACGAAACAGTCAAAAATAGAACATTTTTATTTTCTTTGCACTCCCGTGCTGAAAACGACAAATTTTCATCTGTTGCTAATGGTAAAATATCTTTTAAAACTTTTAATACAGTTTCTTTTTTAAAACCACTTTTATTTTCCATGGTTAAGTTGAAAACCAAAGTGCAGTATAAACTGTTTTAACCTTGACAAATTAATTGCAACTATTATGTTTTTATTTGATTTATCTAAGCGCGAAAATAAAAATAATTTGCTAAGTTTTATGAGTATATACTTAAGTGTTCTGCACGTATGAATTTATTTTGCAATATGATTGGCTTTGTACAACAGTCAAAACAATGTTGCCAAATGTGGCGGATACTCATAGTTACCAAAAATTTAGGGTATTGTTTAAAATTTTTGCAAAATAAAATAAAATGTCGTTAAGCCAAAATGCTAAATTAGCTGATTTGCGCGCTTTTAATCCTTCAGTCTAAGAAAACGTTTTGGATACAGGTTGATGCATTTTTATTCTGTAAAAATTCAATGTATACATAGGTATTAATTTGCCTCATTATTAAGATATGTTCTGTAGTTCGGCGGATTCATTTAATGGATGGTATTTATTTGGGTACACGCCAAAGTTAAATTAAAAGTACTAAAAACCAAACAAATTTAAACGAGTAGTCCGTTACTTTGTGACAATACATTTTTACGTAGAATGTAATAAAAACACAAATTTTACTTTGTTATTTTGTCACATATTTTATATTGCTTTTTGCGTTACTGCAGTTTCGACATACTATGTCATTTTCAAACGACTTTTTAAAAGTGAATGAATTACAAAAAAGTGCATAAATTTATACCTTATAACGTAAATATAACATCTGGTTTATCCTTTACAATTGTTAGGTCCTATCTCTATTGTTACAAGTATACTGCTATAATAAACTTTTACAGTTAGTCGAAAATATTAAATAATTGGGAATTTTTATGTCTGTTTGCAGATTAAGAAGATTTACATTACTATTTTTATTGTGTTTATAGATTTCTATGTTCTCTAATATATCTAATTTTTACTTTTTGTTCTAAGTGTAAAATTTTTATACTATCTATATTAGGGAAAGAATGACCAGAGTCTAGAAAATGGTTTGAAAAATTTGAATTTCTTTTGCCTAATCTAAATGATGCGTAGTGTTCTTTAAATCTTTTTCGAAGCTTCGGCCTGTTTGTCCTATGTAGCAACTATTGCACTCTGAACATTCTAGCTTATAAACTCCAGATTTTTTATGTTTATTAATCTTGTCTTTTACGTTAAAAAGGTGGTTGGATAATTTTTGCGATGAGCCGAATGCTACTATATCATATTACTTACACTGGACCTGTTATCTGACAAAATAGCAAATATTTTTGATAAAAATAATATGAAAATAGCATTTAAACCATCGCAAAATTATCCAACCAATGCACAGCTAAGACAATAAACATAAAAAATCGTTTCGGTGGCAAATCTGCCACCGTTGTCAAGATAAGTTGAATAAAAATAATAAAAATAAAAAGTTTCTATTATCAGAGTTTTAAAACTTAAATTTTTTATCTTTTTTAGGATATTCTGAAATCTTTGACATTAAATGTCAAATACGTTTGTTTGGTTATAGTGTTATCTATGTCACTATGACAGTTTATTTTACGTTTACTTATCCAGAAATTAGGCATACCCCAGTATAAACAATAGATTTGAGCAATCAGCGACATTTTTAATGGAGACCTTGTGTTTATGACACCTCGCAATTGCTGTATTCCTTTTATGCTCCAGAACCGCCCAGAACGACACCATAAGTGTTCCTTTTACAATTTTTTGACATTTTTACATGTTGTAGAACCGTTCTTGACACTATTGACAATTCAGAGAACGGTTCAGAACGGTTCTACAAGGTAAAGGAATACACTAAATTTTTAAATTTGCTTAGGTGAACCGGGGTTCCCGGACCTTCCCTACTAAGGCGGGCATTTGTGAAATATTACAAAATAATTCCCTTTTTGCATTTTTTCAGAGGTTACAACGTAATATATAACGAATTGTTAAAGCTTCTGTGTGTATTATGAATGGCCAGCCATTGTTTGAGTTCTATTAGCTACATGGTAAGTTTTATTTATTATTTTAGGATTTTTATTTATATTAAATTTATTATTATTGTTATTTAATTAGTAAACACACACCAAAACTTTTGGTACCTTTTTTCCTTACACTTAACAATTGTTAAAGCTTCTGTGTGTATTATGAATGGGTTTTTAAGGGTGAAAACTCATTGTCAGCCATTGTTTGAGTTCTATTAGCTATATGGTGGGTTTTATTTATTATTTTAGGATTTTTAATTATATTAAATTTATTATTATTGTTATTTAATTAGTAAACACACACCAAAAACTTTTAGTACCTTTTTTCCTCAAGTAGTCCGTTTAGTACGACTTCGCATATAGCAACCAACCGTTTTTAGCGACGTAAGTATGAGCGTATGTTTTGTCTGTAACATTCCTATTGGTTAATTAAAGTAGAAAGAAATAAGCAGTATTTAATGTAATAACCATTTATCACTTATTGCCGCCCTAAGTTTTCTATTGTTGTTAAGGGTTTGCTGTCGCTGTTTAAAAAGCATATTTAATAAGGATTTTTGTGATATACCGCTAAGGTAAAATATTGATTATTTGGTAGATATCAAAATGTTGGTAAGAAAATACTCTTTTTAGGTATTATAGTAAGCCACCCTCGATCCATTAAAAGCTTGACTTTAGACCAAGGTGTAGTGCAGGAAGGGAAAAAAAGCGCAATCACCATTTTAGCAGAACCGAAAATACTCAGCCATCAAAAAGTCTAAGTGCTAAACCAATATCTCGGACTCGTACCTAAACTTAATGGCACCATCAATTCGTTCACTATCTTTTAATGCAGCAGAAATAATCAAGTATATACTTCACTTAAAATAGAAACGTCGGGTATCCGTTTTAGAAGCTCCTTCTGAATTGAAACATTGGGCCGGGGGAAGATTGCAAACTTAGGGATACAGGCTTCTTAAGAAAAGTCTTAAACGCGTAAGACAATGAAAGACCTCGTTCCACTGACACCGGTCGACGTGCGAATCGTTAAAGTTCAGCAGAAAGTTTACACGCCTCCGGTAAAATGTCTTATTTGTGCCAATCTCTCACTCACTGCTGCAATGAAATATTTCTATAACTTTCATCGGCAAATATTAGTCTGATTTGTTTTTGAGTCGCTGATTTTTGGAAATGATTCGAGCATGAGCGTCTCTCCGTCAGTCTCTGAACGAATCGCGTAAAAGTTTGCCGAGGACTCGGCCAAACTTTGCAGTAGCAACACAGCACACTCGTAATACTACTTCCGAGGGAGTGCTCTGAATATGTTTGGTTCAATCACGCATAGAGAAGTGCTTCACCCCGCTACACGACAGATCATCGTCGCTCAATAATACGAACGGACCAATCGAAATAATACGTGAAAACCGACGAAACGAGCCAAAACCTAAGGCTACTATCTTTTTTAAGGCTAGCGATTTGCAAGCAATACACCTGATATTCCACCCGCGATTCTGGTCGCCCGTAAATCAAGTCGTTCATGCTAACGCGGAGCGTCAAAAGCGTAAATAAAACCTCACTTTGAGGTGTATACTTCGGTCCGTTTTATATTTGCAATACACTTGGAAGAAATTAATGGTTATGTAATGGCTTGCAAATGTCATTTTTAACTTAAAATTTAAAATAATTCAAAAACGGTTGGACCTAGGTATAGAACATTATACATAAATTATGTTTAGAATTTTTGTAGAATCTAAAAAATAAATAATACATAGGGTTTTTCATTTAAAATAAGTAAGTTGACATTAACTTTCGGTATAACCATAAGTGGTAGAGCTGTCAAAATATTTAAGTTGTATGTCTCCCACTGACTTTATAATGTTACCAATTTTTAAAATTTTTCAAAGCGTACTTTTCGAGAAATCGATCGCGGCATTTCCCGTTGGGACAACCTGTATAATAAATTGATTATATAAAACAAAAAGAATTCAAAATTAAAAGATATGAATAAATAAGTTATAGCCCTCTATATTTTTTTTGTTTTGAAAAATTTAAAATTAAAATCATAGCAAATAAAACAAATAGAATTTTTAGTTATAAATTATACGAATGCGCTTTTATTTAATAAAAAATACTTAGGAGTAATTCGGTTGTAGCCTTAAAAAGTATTATTTATATTCAAATGATATAAATTTATTTTGTTTGTTTTAAAAGGTTTTGTTTCGTTTTCAAGACATTTTTTCTTCGCCTACAATGACTTAGCTTTTAAACATGATTTTTAATTGTAGGTAAAAAAAAAGTTTTTATTTTAACTCTTTTTTATTATTTTTGTTTAAATTATGGTACTTTACTTTTAAATATTACCAAAGTTTATTTTTGTTAAAAAATTAAAAGCATTGCACAAATTCAAGAGCGTTAATTTTTTTGGTTAGAAATATTTGTTTATTTGGAGCCCCCTAGCCTTAAATAATAATAATAATAATAATTAACTTACTAACACTACCAAATTTTATCAAACTTGGATAAGAAAATTATAAGATATAAAAAAAATAGAAGCATGCATTTTCGAACCTATGTTTATATTAAAAGTTTTTCGTAGTATTACTGTGGTAACATTGTTTAGAATTATGTCAACAAACTGTCATAAATATGTTCAATAATATCTAGCAAGTTATTATGGAGAGATACACGAGTCTACTGGTACAGGAAATGAAGCATTTCACCTGGCAATTTTTGGTCCTGCATGGATCGACTTGAAAATTTCAACAAAAGTAAGAAATAGACCAAGGTACAAACCTATATTGAACCGAAGGGCGCCAAAACCCTAGGGGTGGTTGTCACACCCTCTAGGGGGCAATTTTACCACATTTTAACACCGGAAATCGTGAATCGTGAAAATGATTATAAACAAAAATGTTTCCTTTATTTTTTCCGTAAAACTAATCACTAATATTTATTTTTCGACAAAAATACGACGTTTTTAATGGGGTTTTCGCAAATAACTCTTAAACTTATGCATTTTAATAAAAACCTAAGAAGTTAATTGTAGGTTTTAAAAAGACAAATAAAATTGTTTTATTATATTTTTTTACGACCATTTGAACAAAGATGCGCGTGTTATTGGTTACCTTTTTTTCCTTAAATGTAAAAGTTTGATAGATTTAAAGTAAAATAATGAAAAATGCTGCATATTTAAAAAAAAACTTACAGAATTTTTTTGAAGCACCTAATAAGACCTTTCTTTTTTTTAAAAGATATTTTTAACATAAAAATTAAGTGGGTTATGATAAAAATATAGGTCAGTATCTAATTTTTTCTAAGAAAAAATAAATTAAGACAAGTTTCCTAACTATCCTCCCAAATTAAAATTGACCACTTACCCTTTTGCACTTCTCTTTATACATGCCAGTAGTAATACGTCCAAAAAGTTTGGACCAATCTTAAATGCCCTGCATAACAGAAAAAAATTCTAAGCTTAAAGAGAGAAAACCAGACTATATACATACTCTCATATTTTCACCTCTTTTTTCTAACTAACACCGAAAAAAAAATCCGGAGATAAGAAAAAAAATATTTAATTTTTAAATTGCCAGTCTTTTATTGAACTAGGATTTTTGCATTACGTGGGTTTTCTGTCAAGTGAATATTCGGCGAGATATAGTCGTTTAAAACCCTGTATTTACGAACGAGCACCACCTTTTTCCAGCGGGCCCTTTAAACTCCGCCCCATTTAAAAACCAAGGGATCTTAAAGGAATTTTACCTACAAGGAGCCTTGAAGCTCTGAAAAACCCCAGCAGAGTACTTTTTTAAAAACTTTCTCTCTCGTTAAAAATACTCAGGAGATACGTTAAAAAGACGAATGAATTTAATCATCCATAATAATAATTCAGGCCAGACGCACATCGGAGCATAAAAACCCACATAATATTTTTGAAATAAGGCATTTTAAAATTGGTTTAACTTCTTGGACTTATCAATGATACATGTATTAAGAGAATTGTTGAAGACTTAAGCTTAGCTTTAATTAGGGGTAGTTAGGGGTTGTTTTATTGATTTTTCGTAGAAACAATCAGTTACTGACCCTATAGTTTTATCATTACTCACTACAGTTCTACGCTTAGAACTTCTTGCTTTTTGGAGAAAGTCTAATTATGTACTTTAAAAAAGGTATCATACATTTTCTCTAAAAATGCAGCATTTTCCCGGTTTTGTACTTTGCACCCATTAAATTCCTGCATATGACGGAACAAAAAGCTAACAATTAACACTTTCGCTATCTCAGTTTGTTTTCGTCGTAGAAAAATTAAAGCAAACTAATTTTGGTTGTCTCTTGCCACATTTTTTGATTAAATGCATAATTTTCGAGTTATTCGCGAAAAACCCAATAAACCATAGATTTTTCGTCGAAAATATGGTACTTTCAATCGCAAATAACTTAGTGTTATGAACAATGTATGGAACATTTTTCTTAGAATTACTTTTAATTGACTTCTGTAATTAAAATGTAATAAAAATTGTCACCTCCTAGGGAGGTGGCATGTAGCTGGATAACCATGGGGTTTTAAAAAAAGTAAATACTGAAACATATACAGGTCGGATAAGGCCACAGTATAAAATTATTTTACTCTATACAGGATGTCTCAAAAAAGTGTGACGTATCAAAGTTATATTTTTTAAATGGAACACCCTATATTTTATGACGGTTTTAGATTCTACATAAAAAATAATTTAAGTTTGTTAATAGTACCAAGTGTCTAATTTTATTCGTTTTTGTGATATTTGATTTTTTTCAAAATGCAGGGTGCAATTAAATTAATTTTATTTTAACAATATAAACTCCTTAAACTTTAAAATTTGTTACAAGATTAGGAAAAGTCTGCCTTATCATACGTAGGTCATATCGAGATCATAGATTATACAGGGTGATCAAAAAATAATTTCAATTTTTAGAAAGTCAAATAGCAATATCTCTCTTATTTTAAATGGAACACCCTGTATTTTTACACCACATGATGACAAACCAAATGCTCTTTTAAATGGTGTATAGGTTGCCTATACCTATCTTTTATACTTTTTAAGTAAATTCCGTTTTAACATATTTTTATTCCAAATGTCTATTTAAATGTAAGTAGGCTGTGATATAGCTATGCCTATTTACTAAGCCGTTATTGCAAAATGTAAATTTGTTGGAAAAAAGCACAAAATTAAAAGATTTTGTATTATCTGCCACTATTTTTAAAATTCACAGAAAAAAATCATTAGTTGCTTATAATGCTACTTCCAATAACACTTATTTCAGCTGAATGTGGTAATGATAAAACTTGTGTTTTAAACAATCCTAATAACGCCTCTGGTCAGTTATGACGACATTCTGTGACCTATAACTCGTTTCTTCCATTATCCATAATCACTGTGTCAAATTTTTAAAGCAACTATTAAGGTTATCAGATGGTTTCTCCTGGAATATTTTTCAGGATTAACTCTAGACTAAAGTAAACCATTTTTTCACATCCTACCAGTATTATATCATCTTGTTGTTGTAGAAGAAGGGTTTTTATTTAAAATCATTGAAATTTCTTTTAAACTGACTTAAACACTAGTAATCAATAAATGGTCGTTGTTATTTTCTTAAGAAAAATATTAATGGCTGCTATGTCACAGCCAACTTTAATTTAAATAAACATTTGGACTAAAATTTGTAAAACAGATTTTACTAAAAAGCACAAAAGATAGGTATAGGCAACCTATACACCATTTGAAAAAGTATTTTATTTGTCATCATGTGACGTAAAAAATACAGGGTGTTCCATTTAAAATAAGAGAGATATGGCTATTTGATTTTCTGAAAAATTGAAATTATTTTTTGATCACCCTGTACAATATTTGATCTTGATTTGACCTACGTATGATATGGCAGACTTTTTCTAATCTTGTTACACATTTTTAAAGTTTAAAGTGTTAAAAGTGTTAAGTAAAATCAATTTAATTTTACCTCTGCATTTTCAAAAAAATCAAATATCTACAAAAACAGAATAAAATTAGACACTTAGTACTATAAACAAACTTGAGTTATTTTTTAAAGTAGAATCTAAAACCGTCATAAAATATAGGGTGTTCCATTTAAAAAAATATAACTTTGATACGTCACACTTTTTTGAGACACCCTGTATAGACTAAAATAATTTTATACTGTGGCTCTTATCCGACCTGTATATGTTTCAGTATTTACTTTTTAAAAACCCCATGGTTATCCAGCTACAGACCGTGTCGAATATGGTGGGCCACCCTGAAATTGTGCCACAAGAATCCATCTTACTAAACAAAGTAAAGGAGGATATTTAAACAATATTATTTTCAAAACTTAATGCTATAAGTTCCTTTTTTATTATTAATAATAATTACCTGCATTTTACTTAATGGCATTTAAAAGTTCTAACGCTCTTATTGATAAACCCTTTATTTGTTAATACAGAATGAGATAGAGAGGTACAGATAGACTCTCGCAGTTTTTGCGAAGTAATGCTACTTTTTGATAAAACAAAAGTTTACACTTAAAAAATTTTTATAGCCCTCTTCGTATCTGACATACAGAGAGAATTTTTATTTTTATTTTTGGACCCCCTCGTATTTAAGTGGTCTTTTAACTTACAACAAAACTAAAACTCGATATTAGTAAATGTTTTTACGTAGAATTCAGTGGTGTAGTTAGATTATTTTAAAAATATGTATGAACCAAACATAAGATGTTCTTATGGAGCATCCTGTATATTTTTTATTCATTGAATTACAGCGAATAAAAGCTTTTAAAAAATACATAACACTTAATAGGTATTTTAAAATTTTAGATCCGGAATTTATGTTTTTAATAAATGAATTGAGGGCAAACTTTCTTTGGTTATGAAGTCTATATTATGGCTTACTATGGAAAATTCCATTTTAAAATTAAAAATATTTAGAGTATAAAAATACAAAATAATGGTAAAGTATAAAATATAAAATATATACAGGGTGTTCCATAAGAAAAATCATATGTTTGGATCATGTCTTAAAAAAATTTTTAATTAACTACACCAGTGGATTCTACGTAAAATCATATACCAATGTCAGTTTTTACTTCTGTTGTAGGTTAAAAGACAACTGAAATACAAGGACGGTCCAAAAAGGAAAAAATAATTTTGCCCTGTATGTCAGAAACGAAGAGGGCACGAAAAATCTTTTAGAGTCATCTTTTGTTTCTGTCTCTATCTCCAATAATAACCAAGATACCCTGCAAATGCATCAAAATCCGGGTACCCTGTACAATTTAATTGTTATGGTTTTTAATAAAAAATTTAATTTAATAATTGATTTAATTTTTTTGACTCCCTAAAATTACCAAAAAACTTTACTTTTTATATTTTTATATTGTAACCCCATAAAACGTATTAGTAAAATTTACCGTTATACTAATTTGATTTTTTTAAGTGTGGATAAAATAAGCCAGTTTTTATTTTTTAATGACATTTATTTAATCAAAACTTACATATAATAAAACTGTTATAGCAGCAGTAAATTGTAAATTAATTTGTTAAAACATCATACAAATCTTGAATCAATTCTTTTAAGAACCTCTCAAATATTTTAGATTTAGGAAGCATATATCTTATATATTCTCTTCTATTTTCTAAAAAATAATACTGAAACATTTCTTTATTAAAAAATATTTCCTCTTTTTCTTCAGGTTGCAAAGCTGTTATTTGACTATACAGAATAGCACCACAAATTGCGGCTGATTGAAAATATTTAACACTTTCTTTAAACTGCTCTGGAGAATAAATTGTATTAATATCTACATCAAAATCACTTAAAATGTTTTTAAATTTACATAATATTCATCCAGAAGTGATTGTAAATGTGTTTTACGTACTTCTTTATTCGCACTAGTGTAAATGAGAAACAGTAGATCAACAGCTGGCGGCGAATACCTTATTAATTGAAAATCCACAATGGCATTGTGGGTAGGGACACCATCCTGATCATATTTAGTAAGAAGATTGCTTAAATAAAAATCTGAGTGTGCAACTACATTTCGAAAATTCTCAGAAAAACCTAAATTGTTAGTTAGATTTGCAATTACTTTATCTACTTCCTTTTGAAAGATTTCTTTTGGTGTATCTTTATAGACATCAGTAAAGGTATCTATTAATTCATCTAAACCTGGTTTTGCATAAGTGGGACATACAGGAGAAGACTTTATACCTTCTTGTACTGTAAAAGCAAATTCTTTAAAATATTTTCCATAAATTTCGTTTAGTCTTACAGTTCTTCCCTCACTTTTGGTCAAGCGGTCTTCCAGTAAGAAAGTACAAGCATGAAGTTTAGCTGCATTTAAAAAAGTCATTCGCAACTCTTCATACTCAAGTTTAGCGGTTGATTTATACGGTTTATATCCTAATTCGGATAAATCTTCCATAATTATAAGATCGTTTAATCTATCAAAGTAAACCTTGGGAGTAAAATCTAAAATAGACTGAAAACCGTGCTTTTCGAGTTCTGGCAAATATGTTCTGAAGAAAAATTGTTCCTTTTCAGATAATCCTGACTGAACAAATTCTGTTAGCTGATCGTTGTCTGGACTTAACACTTTTGTAAACATGCTAAAGTCTTTAATTTCTCCATTATGCTTTACTTTGGTCTTCAGGAAAAAGTATTCTCCCAAGTGTCCATTTTTCTCATCCAAAGCAACAAGAACATAATCAATAAGTTCAAATGTGAAACTTTGTAACTTTTTGGAAATAGCTTCTAAACAATCTTCATAATTTAATTTGGGATATTTCAGGAAATATGTAAGGTTTCTTTGCAAAAAGTTTAATTCTTGTTGATTTGATTCATACTTTTCTTGATTTATTAAGTTAAATACCATTTCCATTTTTACAACTGGAAGAAATACTCTAACATGATTTTCAAAAACGTTTTCTGTAAATTGTAAAGGTACCTTTAACCTTTTTAAAACGTTAACAAAGGTGTAATAATATAATTTTAGTAGTTCATTTAGATGCAGTTGCCTAAAATGATTATCTGTCAGGCCAAAAATAAAGCGTAAAACGTCATAAACGGGCGACTTAGGTGTTTCACCTCCCAATTCCAAAAAATACATTTTTTCGTATTTGTTATAAATACATTTTCTGAAAACATGCTTCCAAAACTTTTTACAACCAACTCCGGCTCAACTAGTTTTGTTAATGTCTTTTGAAATATTAAAGCTGTTTCATTTGGATCGAAGCTTTTAAAATATTTCAAAGTTGTCACCATATTACCCAACTTAACTATATTGTACTCACTTGCTTTGGCACTTTTATTTTCTCCATTTACTAAATATTGCACTTGGAATTCAGCTAAGGTTTTCAAAATTAATTTTAAGTGTTCCAAATTGTTTTTCGATGGACTAAAATAGTCATCTTTCTCAAATCCCACGTACCATTCATTGTTCTTATCTTCAACAACAAAAACACTTTTGATGACACTGCAACATTTTTCTTCTATTTTGCCAAAGTCCGATTCATTTGGAACTTTTAACAATATATAGCTTTTATTTGCAACCTCTTTGAAAGATATATTTAAAAGTAATACACTACTATTTTCTTCACACACTCTTATTGAATACGTAAATTCATTTTCGGTTGCTGGTAAAACTTGTTTTAAAGCTTCCAATAATTTGTCCTTACTAAAAGTACTTTTGATCTCCATAATTAAGTAGGTTATCGTGTATTATAGATGAAAATAAATGAAACTGATTTGCTTCAAATTGCATTGGCAATTTTATAATAAAATTTATTTATTACTTCCTAACAATGCATAGATAGGGTGTACCATAATATTTAGATAAGTAAATAAATATTTAAA
Source organism: Listronotus bonariensis (assembly GCA_014170235.1). Lineage (NCBI taxonomy): Eukaryota > Metazoa > Arthropoda > Insecta > Coleoptera > Curculionidae > Listronotus > Listronotus bonariensis. The sequence continues at coordinate 4,407 of JACEGR010007181.1, read as the reverse complement.
ATAATGCACGTTAAGATAGCTTTAACGCTTAAAGGATTTAATAAAAATAACACTATTTAATTAATAATTAAATATACCCTAAATATGGTAATTTAAATATCTTAATATACTTTTTTATACAGGGTATCTTAAATTTATATAGACATGCACTGGCGTAGCTAAGGGTGGGCGAAGTGGGTGGTTGCACCCAGCCTTGCACTTAAAGGGGCCTTGCGATACCATTTTATCTTTACATTGAATAAAAAAATTAAAAAGTTGACCGCACTTGTTACACGTGATTGAAGTAAGCGTGACGGAGTACATTGCATTGAGCTTACGGGACTATGATATAATATATAGGGTGTTGCATTAAAAAATAGTATTCTTTTGTTCTACCCTGTATATCTTAACCAAAATTCGACAATTGATTAAAAAACTACATGGTTAACCCAATTAAGTAATATTTTTGTTAATTTCGTAGAATAAAAAAAAAAGGTTGAGGGGGCGTAAATTTATAACTGGATAAAGAGTGTAAATAATTTTTATAATTAACAAGTGGTGCTAATTATTATCATTAGATCATTAGAATCTTGAATGTTAAAAGCATTTATAATTAGTCGACACCCAAGCCTTAAAACAATTTTTTTTATCTTTGGACAAACCACGAAGGTTAAAAGGCTAAATACTTACGTACCGTGGGTGTCTTAAATACTTGAAGATTTGGAGGGAAGGAAAGACCTCCGCGGACAGCAGGTTCCACAATCTAGAAACTGTAGGGATAAAAGAACGAACAAAGTGAGAAGTTTGGGGCCTTTCCAGTTGGACCGTATAGGGATGCATACGCGCGGAACCGCGAGCTTCTCTGTTGGGAACCGTGAGTGGAGGAACTATACTGGACAATTCTTCAGAGCAGAAGCCATGGAAGTACCTATAAAAAAGCAATAAATCCCCCACAGTTCGACGATGGGCAAGAGAGGGAAGCCTTTCTGTAAGTGAAGTATCATTAATGAGACGAATAGCTCTTCTTTGAATAGAATCAAGAATGCTTAGGGGTGTGAGGGACGCCATGCCCCAGATATAAGAACAATATTCCAAGAGAGGTCGGATTTGGGACACATATAAAGCTTTTGGCTTGAAAGAGAAATCCAAGCTTTTTGAAGCTGCCGTGGCTATAGATACAATGTGTTTATGCCAGTTAAGGTCGCTTTCAAATGCGATGCCTACGAGATTGAAGGTGTCTTTGCTCTATAAAACTTGGCCGCTCATAAGTAGAGGATGAGTATTTGATGACTCTTTTCGTGACAAGGAACATGATTGTGTTTTGGATGCATTAAAATGGACGAGATTTTTGGCGCCCCAATCCAATATAAAATTAAGATCCTGCGAAAGAGAAATCTGCATCGCTCTGCGTTTGTTTTCCAAGTCAGGTTTAGTGATGGGTTTAAAAACCTAAAAACTGGAGTGAAGGGTACTATCGTCGGCGAAACTATAAATGGAATTAGTTGTGGACAAGAGAAGGTCGTTGATGTGAAGAAGAAACAATGTTGGTGCCAGAACTGAGCCCTCAGGGACTCCAGCATTTACTTGATAAAAGCTTGAAGAATGGCCGTCCACAATAACTGATATACGTTGATCAGATAGATAACTAGAGAGCCAAGTACAGAGTTTAGTTGAAAGACCATAGGAGGAAAGTTTATTAAGAAGTGCGGCATGCCAGACCTGGTCAAAAGCTTTGAATATATCAAGAGCAACGATCTGGGACTCACCTAGAAAGTATACTTATTCCAACAGTGTGATACGAAGGAAAGAAGATCTGCTGTAGATTTTTGTGGCGAAATCTATACTGCCTGTCATGCAAAATTTTGTGTTTTTCCAAGTACTTATGAATTTGTAAATTAATTAATTTTTCTATTACTTTACAAAGAACTGAGAGAATTGAAATTGGTCTATAGTCAGATGGAAGGGATTTAGATTTTTTGTTGGGAATAGGTTGAACACGTGCAGCTTTCCAGATCTCCGGAAAGATACCTGTGTCGTAAGAAATTCGAAAGAGCCGAGTTAGGATTGGTGCAAGTTCTGGAGCACATTTTTTTAAAACGATTGCTGGTATGCCATCTAGTCCAGACGATTTCTTGGTGTTAAGGGAAGAAAGCATACGCTTAATGTGTTTTACTTTAAAAATAATATCGGGCATTTTATGAGGAACTGGGGTAAGAGCTAGAATTGGATGATTTATGGGAGGGTCAAGGGTTGAATTGGCAGTTAATTGTTTGGCAAATAGTTCTGCCTTTCCTTTAGCGGTGGAAATAATTTCATCTTCCAAAGTTAGTGGTGGGAAAGAACTGGTACAAAAATTCCTACTTATGTTTTTCGCAAAGGACCAAAAAGATTTGCTGCCATTTGAGCAAGAAAGAACTTTGTTTTTAATACGATTGTCGAAGGAGTCTTTGGCTTCAGAAATTGTTTGATTGTAGTAGTTTCTTGCTTCAATGCTGGCCTGTCGGTATTCTGGACTAGGATCCTGTAGAAACTTCTTGTGAGCCTGAACTTGTAAAATTCTAGCTTTATCACAAGATTTGGAAAACCAGGGTTTGTTATTGGATTGTTTGGGGTTCTTGATGGTGTGTGGAATATAGGTTTCAATGCCCAATTAAATTGATTCAGTTAGTTGATTGCAAATTTGAGAAGGATCACGAGAAGAAGAGCAGATGGAATTCCAGGGGTAAGTGGCGAAGAAGTCCTTTAGGCCATCCCAGTCGGCTGAGTTGTAGTGCCATAGAGTGCGTGGTGGCATGTATTAATTTACCTCGGGATGTGCAGGGTAACATATAGTAACTAAGCCATGATCTGAGCGATCTAGGGGTGCTGTGACAGATGTTTCATAGAGTTCGGGGTTGGTAGTAAGAAAGAGATCTAGGGGATTTGAACTATAATTTGGGACTCTAGGAAAGTAGGTGGGTTTCATAATAAGGTTGGTAAGAGAGTTACTGACTGCGAAGATTTCGGCTGCTCTGCCTTGGGGGTCAGTTTTTGAAGAGCCCAGCCAATCCTTATACTTACAATAACCGTAGGTAACTCTTAACGATATGTTTATAGAAGTGTTGAGAATATTTGCAATTCCAAGTATGCGATAGCCTTAATCTACAATACATTTTTTTACTGAATAGCAAGAAATTAAAAATATTCTTTTTTTATATTTTTTTATAGCATATGGGCAACCGCCGGCCCGCTGTATGATTTGATCTGGCCCGCGACAAGACATTTCAAAAAATCTAATAAAAAAAAATTAAAACATTTCTTACTCTAACTTACGGTATCAAGTGAGCAAGTAAGCCGAGTGGCGGTAATCATCAAAGAGTAAGGTACAACAAAAGATTATTTCGTCTATTTTCGTCTGGTGTAGTAGAACAGTTTGGAAGAAATAATCTTTTGATGTGCCTCACTCTTTGATGATTGTCGCCAGTCGGCTTGCTCGCTCACTTGAGTACGTGAGTTTGAGTAAGTAGTGTAATTTAATTTTAATATAGGCCCTATATGGTGGATGGCTCGAACTTTAGTTCAGTTCTATCTGAGCTACCGAAGTGATAACTTCGACAAGCGAAATCCTAGCGAAATGCTCTAGTACCGTCTATTTGCCTTGTGACTATCGCAAAAAATTATGAACACTACAAAACTACCTCAAAATGTAGTACTTTTAAACGCGACCCGCGAGAGTATATGCACACTGATGTTTGGCACTACAACATGACAAAGTTTGCCCATACCTATTTTATCGTTTCGTGAATTTACCAAAACAAAACAATAAATAAAATTCTGTCCATTTTTTTTTTGAGAAAAGCCAATTGAAGGCCATTAAATAATTAAATCCTCAAAATGTAATTAATTATATAATAATTGTAACCAGTTAATTTTTTTTACCTAAACACACCTAACTACAAATATGCGCATTTAATGATGATATGGCCCTCCTCGGAAAGTTGAAATGACCGCCCCTGATTTTTTTGGAAAATTTTCTGCCCCTACTTCGGAGACACCATGGCATATGCTTATTATTTTAAGCACTCTCTGTATATGCAATTAAAAAAGTAATGGCAATAATAAAAATTTAAAATATGCATTAATTTTTATTTAAGGAATGTGGTTTTAAAATCTTTTGTTGTTTTAAATGGGCGCATTGTTCTTGCTAATAATAGTTTATTAAAAGCCTAATTTAAGAAAGGCATTTAGTTTGTACCTTTTATTTAAGCGTATTTAAGATAAATAAAAACTATAACCTCCGAAAAAAGTTTAAATTATATATAATATATTGTTTGTGTTATTATGTATTACCCACACTAGAATTCACAGCCACTTCTGGCTCCATTACACTGGTCCCCACCAGTGAGCGAATGTAGGCCAAAAAGCTAGCGTAGTATCTTTATAGCTAGC
>JACEGR010007180.1:0-52352 GCA_014170235.1 Listronotus bonariensis | reverse complement strand
TTTAAATACTCATATATTAGGCGATTTTCATCTGATATTAGGATATATAGGAATTTTTACTTGTACTTAAAATATTTTTTACCAACTTTAGCAAATAAAAATTAATATATTACTACAATACAGACTTCCTATTACATTTTTTAAGTACTTTGTTTAACTAAAGTTGTTAATTTCTATTTTATTTAAACCTATCCTGCCTTACCTATTTAATACCATTTCGGAACTTCTACTTGTGAAATATATTTTTCGACCAACTTTAGTAAATGAAAATTATCATATTACTATAAAACAGACTTATTGTTTCATTTTCAAAAATATTATGTTTTACTAAATTTGGTAATTTCTATTTAATTTGGACCTATCTAGCGGTACCTATTTAATACCGTTTAGAAGCTACAACTAATATAATATTTTTTATCAATTTGACAGTGACACGCGAAGAATAATTATAGTTACCTATGACATAGAGAAAAAGGCTGTTACCTACGTAATTTAAGTGAGTAGTTTGAAACTAACAACTCTTAAAATTTTATAAATAATATGTATTCATTAATTTTCAGAAAGAAGTATGAAATAAAATATCATACGATACACGTCTGTTAGGTGTTATTACAGTACTCGTTTATATTCCGTAAACATCTCTTACTGTAATAAGTCACCTACCAGTAGCGGTGGGCTTAACAGTGATTTTTTGATATCGGTGATCGCTGCTACTGCTATCTAAAAGTAGCTGCTACTGAAAACTGTGATATTATCACTCTTTACGGAAACATGCTAAATTGTTATAAATAAAGTCATAGTTAACCTTGTTAAAATTGAATGAAGAAAAAATATATCTTTTTTAAATAAATTCTGTCATTTAATATACATATAACTTAAGTATTGATTTGCATTAGCATATAGGTATGTACCTAAATGTATATAAAAATTAACGGATATATAAATATCTTTTTTTTAAAACATTTATAGCTTTTATCATATTTTTAAGGCAACCCATTCGCGATAGATTTATTAACAAATCAAATTTATTTTAAAAAAAGTAGTTTTCATCCAGGAAGCAACCCAATTCGCATCCGGTTTTACTAACGTAAACATGCATAATCACCATAAACATAAACGAAAGAGGTTAGAATCACTGAATCGCAATCACAATCACCGTCCAGCGATCGCAGTCGCCGTTTAATGTTATGGTTACCGGCAGCGCCACCACTGCGAATAAAAAGAGTGATTTTTTCACTGCTATCGCCAGGCGCAAGTAGCAGCTACCAAAATGATTTGTTAATAACCGGTGATTGGTAGTAGCGACTGCGATCGCAGTCACACCTCTACCTACCGGACTTAAACCGTAAAATACTATTACCATCATCTTAGTAAACTTAGCCATGGACGTTTTTCAAATCACTTAAATACAACACACAGTTTAATTATTAAATGAACTAATTTTAAGTAAATATTGGCTGCCAATGTGGCTCCCTAAAATTTTAAAGACCAATAAATAACCGGACAGTTCTTATTACTCTTGGCAAATACAGTCAGGAAATAGGTCACAATATATAGATTTATTTCGCCATAAAAACCTAAATATTATCTTTATATGTCTTTGTTTTTAGTAGCTTTTTTAACTCGGAGTAAATAAACTTAAGATTAATTATTATTCTTCAATTAAAATTATTTTTTTAATCGAATAAGAAAATAGCAGTCTTTTTGACTAAATGACAAATTTTGCACCCATTAAAAACTACCTTTTAAACATTTTAAAGTAACTCTTAATAAAATAAAGTAAATAGATTTAAATAGGGCGATCGTCCAGGCGACCCTAAAAGTATGCGTTTCAATGATTTTGGGTAAAAAAAAAATCATTGTTTTTGTTTAAAACAAATAGGTATTAATTATACAAGGCATAAAAGCTCTAGATGTTTACTCAAGGTTGTATTGTTTCCCGACGCGAAGCAAAGGGAGTAAAAAAACCGAGATCTTAAATTTAAATTTTTTCCGTGTATAATAAACTATTTTTCTGTGGCGGGAAAATACAGCGACTCCATGTTTAAAAACATAATATTTAAATATATTAAATTTAAAAAATTCATGATGCACAGTGTTATTTTATAAGAATACATTTTTAGTATCTGTCAACAGGGATACAATGTAAAAAAAATTTCCCGTCACGAAAAAAAAGTAATTTTATGAAAAGTCGCATTTTTAACACGCTTTTATTAGCTTGGGTTGTATGTATGTAACGGAATCTTTAAGCTTAATTTTCACCAACTTCCAGCGATTCGATTTCTTTGAAACTTTGCAGACGTATAAAGGACCCATGACAATGCAATAATCTGCAAACAGTATCCCGTTATCCTGATTAGGATCGCCAGGATAAATAAATTCCTTTATAATTTTTCTTGAGTTGGGCTTCGACGGTTTACAAAATGCTAGGTTGAACAGTCGATCATGCAGTTATTTATCTGGGCTCGCGACTGTTTGCGGCTGGACAAGCTTATGTTGCACTTAGTCGTGTGAGATTATTAGAGCGGTATGCGGATTGAAGAACTTGACTGCTCTAAGTAAACGGGAAAAAACCCATGCAACAGTGAAGCTTTAAATGCAATGATTAGATTATGAAATAGTTCATGAAACATTTCAATATCACATGTCCGCAGAAAACTAATTGATATATCGAACTAAAAATGAAAAATAAATAATAGTTTAAAAAAACTAAAAAAACACGCTTTTATATGCAACCGAACTAAAAATTAGAAAATAATTTTCATTACAAAGAGTTTGTATTACAGTAATAAAAGGTCAAACAATGAATCATAATTATATACCTCAAAATAGAATTATAATAAAATTTAAGATAATAACAGAATAATTCACTTCAGAATAAAAGCGTGGGGTGCTTAATATATTAAATGTTATAATCATTTCTTTTGTAAATATCTATGAGGGAAAAGTTATTAAAAAATAGTAAAATGCACCCCACGCTTTGTTCTGTTATTATCTTAAATTTTATTATAATTCTATTTTGAGGTATATAATTATGATTGATTGACCTTTATTACTGTAATAGAAAACTCTTTGTAACGAGAAATTATTTTCTAATTTTTAGTTCGGTTGCATATAAAAGCGTGTTTTTTAGTTTTTTAAACTATTATTTATTAATACCTGTCAACAGTGGCAAAATGTTACATTTTTTCTCGTCACGGAAAAACATATTTTATTTATTGACCTTTGAAATTTAGGTCATCTAAATAATACTTAATACTAGCAATTAGGCATTCAGTTACTTACCCTTCCCAGCCTTGTTTAATATTGCTGATCTTAAAGGAAATTGTGTTCAAGGGCTGTTTTTAGTAAAAGCTTTTATTGCACGAAAAAATGCTATACAGTGACCGCCGAAAATGTTAAACCATATGGAATTGTTTTTTATTTTTAATTTCTCAAAAAATTTATTCTTGATAAAAATCTCTGCATACACCGAAATTCAGAAAACACTGAGCAAAATTTAAATACTCCATAGCGTATACAAGGTAGATACAAATTAAGAAATATGACACAAGTGAAAACTACCTTTATTTTTAAACTTAGAGAAAAAATATTATTTGGAAAACTTGTTTTAAGTTAAAAGTAGGAACCCTAATAAAAAATTGTAAAAAAACTTAATTTTCCAATTAATCCTTATTGTCCTTAAATTAAAAAAAAAAATAGGGAAAACATTGTTATTCTTAAAGAATTTAAGTACATTTACGTCACTTCAAAAACAAAAGTAACTTTTTGCTTTTTTGTGGTTCAATAAGGCTAAAATTTTAAAGTACTTTTAGATTAACGTTTCTTTTCGTTTTTACTGTTTTAAAGGTATACATTTATTTTTATAATTTTTATTACAATGATCAAATAATTAGCATTTGGAGTTTATTGTAATAAGTTAAAAGTTTTAGGATTAAAAAAAAATTGAAAAATCTAAATAAAAAAAAATAGTAACTTTAAAAATGTTAAGACTTTTTTATAAGGCTAAAATGATGTAGAACATTAACTTTCAAGGGTAAATTGGGAAAGTAAGCCAATGTTTTTTTTTTATAGGAGGCTATGATTTTAAAATATGCCATAATTTTAATTCTTAACAAGTTTCCCAAATTATTTTATTCTCTAAGTTCAAAAATAACGGTAGTTTTCTCTTGTGTCATATTCTGTAATTTGTACCTACCTCGTATATGCTATAAGTTATTTAAATTTTAATCAATGTTTCGTAAGTTTCTGGTATATGCAAGGATTTTTATTAAGAATAACATTTTTGAGAAATCAAAAATAAAAAGGTTTTCACATGGTTCAACATTACTGGCGGTCAATGTTTACATATATGAGGTGTTTTAAAATTTAGTACAAACATTTTAGATTTATTTCAAACCTCCACAAACATGATTTTTTTTTTTAAGAGTTTATCACCTTTATTTCTGCAAATTTAAGAAAAATGTCGTTTAAAAATGTCTTTAAAATAAAGTTTGTATACGATAAAATTATTATTACATAATTTTAATACACTTCATAATTTAACTAAAATATTCTTATTTAAAATGCAAGTCTTGATCATATTTATTTACAGCTGAAAAAATATGTTAAATATAGTTGGGGGAGGAGGTCAAGCGCGGCTCGTCCATAAGGTAGTTTGGTCAATCACTTACCTATACTTTTGGCCACTATAAATTAATAATAAATACCAATTTAGTAACTATGGTTACTGTACTTTAAAACCAATAAAATACATTTTTTATAATGGTAACCAGGGTTACTGACTTTTTAAACCAATGAAATACATTTTTTGTTCAGATGTTTTCTCAATTGATAGTCAACTGAGTATAATTTATAATTAAATTAAAAAAATAATATCAATTAATCCTTACAAAAGAATCCTAGCGAAAATGAAGATAGTTCACTAGTCATAATTTAGCTTGACCAAAATGCATTAAAGCCAAGAAAGGAAGTCAAATTTATGGTAGTTATTTAAAAATAAAACACGTAACTAAAAACTAAAAATTGACGTTTTGGTGGCATTTCCTCCACCGTTGTCAAGATAAAATTGAATAAACATTAAAAAATATATATAAATTAACTATTATTTAGGTTTCCAATTTTTAAGTTTTTAGCTGTTTTTTTAGAAGTTGCTAAAAACCTTTGACATTAAATATCAAATATGTTTGTTTATGCGGTTGCCTACATCGCACGGCATCATATGATTTTTCGCTTTCGTGATCATGTGTTTTGGCGACGGCGCAGATCTTATTGAAAAATATAATAATTAGGTATTGGATTGTTGCAACTATCATTTTTACGTCAAAATGTAGTTTATATCCTCTTATTAGTAATACCTAACTTTTATAAGGAAAAAATTAAGAATACAAGAGTTAGCAGGGGAGGGAAATGCTATTTACGTCCACACTGTATATTAAAAAGAAAATAATAATATTAATAAATTATTATTGTGCCCAAAAGTAATAAAGGCAGTGTACTATTAGAGAGAAAATATGTTTTTCAGTTTTTGCACAACTTGTGTATGTATAAAATTAGCATTTTCTTTTTATAAATAATATTTTTTTACAAAAAAGGTTTTTATAAATATGTTTTTATTTTACTTTCTCCTCTCGTAAACCCCCATATGTGGACAGCCTGTATAACTTTATTTTCCAGTAAATACAAGAACTCTTAACAATTGAAAGTATTAAGTTTATAATTTAATTTAAAAAGTTTTTAGCAGAATTATCACGCATTGTGTGCATTACGCTTTACTACGCTTAATCTACAAAAGTTTTCTAAATCTACAAAACTCTAGAATTCTATAATGCCAAATTCATTGATACATTTTATTTGATTTTTTTAAAATTTAATTTTGTTTACCCGCCAAACTTGTTCAGACTTTTCTGCTTTTTTCACAGTTTAACAAACTTTAATTTCTTTTACTTGAATAAAGAGCTGTGAATAATACTGCTGCTTATTATGCAAAATTAATTTATTATGTGGTTGGTGTAAATAGATTCAGTTTTTGCCAGTGGCGGCGAGTACGTGGCGGCAGAGGGGCCAATGCACTCAAAGATGTAAAATGTATGGCAGCAATATACCAGAGTGTTCAAAATTTAGTAGAAGAGTGGACTTAGGACCTAAATGTATAATTATCTAGGTTAATGAAAAGTAGAAGTCAAACTTGTAATTCTATGATTTATTTGTTTTCTGGGAGATTACGTTTAAATAAAATATTATTTGCCTTTTCTCCAGAATAAAAATAAAAGTTTATTAAACATTTTAAGAAAATTGAAACTTTTTATACTATGAAGAACTTTTTCTGTCCTTGCACAATATAATAGAAGTTAAGATTACTTTAAAAGAAATAAAATAATGAAATATTTAATAAAAGTTACTTACGATACAAAGGTTCTGTTAGCTATCAGTTGAAATTATTTTAATCCAATAAAATAAAATCTTAACAAGACTTCAGACGGAAACTGGGCTAATGATTGCGTCTCAAACATGTGGTAAATGATTTACCATAAATGTGGTTAACAGTTTACCAAAACTTACAAACTTGCTAAAAATAAAAAAATAATAATAAAAATTGAAAGGTCTGATGGACAGTTTAGAGTTTGACATTACTCTTGAAAAAATAAACTAGTTAAGAATGCAGCCAAATAATATTTTGTTTAAACGTTATCTCCCAGAAAACAAATAAATCATAAAATATATTATTATATATGGGTAAACATTTTTTTACTATTCATGTTACCTGGTTAAGATACCTAATAGGTGTATTTTTAACTGGTTAATTTTTTTCAAAAGTAATGTTAAACTCTAGACTGTCCCTCAGACTTTTCATTTTTTATTAAACATTTTTTTTTAGAGTTTCAGCAAGTTTGTAAGTTTTTTGGTAAACTGTTTACTACATTTTTGGTAAACTATTTACCACATTTTTGAGATGCAATTATTAGCCCAGTTCTCGTCTGGCATCTTGTTAAGGTTTTATTTTATTGGATTAAAATAATTTCAACCGAGAGCTAATAAACCTTTATATTTTAAGTAACTTTTTATTAAATTTTTCAATATTTTATTTCTTTTAAAGTAATCCTAACTATTATTATATTGTGCAAGGATAGAATAGTTCTTTATAGTATATAAAAGTTTTAATTTTCTTAAAATGTTTAATAATTTTTTTTTTTTATTCTAGAGAAGAGCCAAATAATATTTTCTTCAAATCTTTTAACCCGACAAATAAAAAAATATAATTCATTTGTTTATTGACGTTTTTAAAATATATTATTTTGTTACTCAGTTTAAAATAGAGCAATTAAACCTATTCTACTAATCTTAAGCATGACATTACAATGCGCAGTTGATCAAATTAAAACTAAAGTAAGAGAAATCTGCAAGAGTTTTTAATTAAGGGCATTTGCATGAAAATATGAGTTAACTATGCCGTTGCAGAGGCGTTACATCGTAAGGCGTATTTTTTTAACAAAAGAAAATCGTTGTTTAGAAAACAGATTATACTTTTTAAAAATTAAAATAAAATTTTAAGCTTAAAAAAATCGGTTGTCTGCAAACCCGGTTTACTGACGATAGTTGAACGTGACAACGTCCAAAAAGTCGTTACCTTTATCGCCGCAATTATCGTTGCTACAAACAATTGACACCACATTCACTTTTCACTGCACGCTCGCTCAAATAGAAAAGAAACAGATGTCGAACGACGCGGAGATTGTGCCTCTTTGTCGCTAGTTCCGCGTTCTCACTTGCACTTTAAGCCTTAAACGGAACGCGCGAGGTAACGGCACATGAGACATGTTTTTGGTGCGTGCAGCCGGGTCCATCAAATTATAAGACGTTGTCACGTCAAAAAATATATTATAATTTATTTCTTATCCTTTAAAAAAATGCCGGTTATGTTTAGGTTTTTAATTTTTATCCAAGGTTAAAGTATAGTACAACATGCAGGATGTTACAAATTCGAGGAACACCATTAGGATCTCGAGAACGGTAAGAGATACAAGTTTGGTTAAATTGGGGCAAAGTTGCGCAATTTTATACCCAAAAATAGTTTGTTTTAAAAATTTTAAATTTGCAGCTGTTCTGGAATTATATTATATTAAAAAAAAAAACGATATTTTGCAAAACACTTTATGTGAATTCACGTCGTCGCCCTAGTACGCGCTAAGTTCGAAGTCTGGCAGTGCAGTGCAAATTTTCATAGTCACGCAAAAGAGTTCTATTTTCAAGAAATAAATGTGCATGTCGGTGAATTTGTCCGCAATAAATTTTTGTATTTATGGCGCAGATGTAACACTTCGGAGATTTGTGCTTTTTGGAACCATTATTTTTGGCGGTGTCGCAGTAGGGAACTAAGCGTCCTAACATAAAAATTATATATTTTTTTTTATTTTTGTGTGCTAGCCGATTTTTATGTGAAATACTTAATATTCCTTGAAAAGAAAAACCATGCGTTGTGAATAAGCAGACTGGAAATAAATAGTCCAGTAAACATATGTATAAAAGAGACAGAAAGGTTTTTGTAAGGGTGAATTTTGTGACTGGTCTGAGAGACGAATAGTTCAGCTTTAAGTCCCATTTACGCGATACCTCAACCGGGCTGCGTGACGATGGGCATTTCCCGTTTCGCTCTTAATCTTAAAAAAGCAACCTGACACCGAGTTGGTTTGAATTTTAATTGAACTGGTGCAGAGCGAAATAAGAATTGCTCGCTCCAAGTTCCTGTTTCATGAATTTACCATTTATTTTTTAGTTAATTTGAAGATGCTATTTTAAAGTACTGACCCAACATTCTTACCCATATTTCTGTTCTATAAAATGATGTCACTAAACCTAAGATCCGACGTTTCGTCTTTGAGACACCATTATCAACTTTTTTTAATACGCGGAATATTTGGTTTTAAACTTAATAAACTCGTATTTTTATTCTAAATCTAACGATATATCACACTTTATTTATGCGACGTTTCGAACCAAAAAAAACTATCATCTACTGCTATTCCATTAAAAATTACGTTTTTATTCTAAACGATCTTAAAATTTTCCATTTTAAGTTTTAGTTTTTTCTATTACCACTTATTATTATTCTTTTTTTTTTATTTATTCTTAATTCAACTAACAAGCTACAAGAATGATTGTAATTTACATGAATTTACCTATACTTTAAATAATTGAAGCAATAAATTTAATCAAACGCCTCTATCAACTTTATCGTAGTCTGTCATAAAAAAATTAATGCGTACTTATCTGCTACCGAAACATTTTTTATACTTTTGATATAAAATCGTTATTTGTAATGGTAAAAGAGTAAATAATAATTATTTTTAGGTTCGAAACGTCGCATAAAAGTGTGATACATCGTTGGATTTAGGATTAAAATACGAGTTAAAATTAAAACCAAAAATATTCTGTCCATTTATTAAACTAAGTTAATGATGGTGACTCAAAAACGAAACGTCGAATTTAAAATTTAATTACAACATAGAACAAAAAAGTGACAATTATATTGTGTCCTTTCTTTTAATATACCTCTTCAAATAAAACTAACCAGAACTGAGAAAAAAATCGTAATTTTTACAAGTTCGGCGCTTTTATCACATTTTCCAATTCTTGAAGTTTTTAAATGCCTACTAGAATTTATTTTAATAGGGATTAATGCAATATAAGAGTAAACGCAACCATAAATTTTGTCTTTACTTGTCACTAAATTAAAAATTTATCAGTTTGCTGAAAGTTTATCAAAAGTTAGTACAAAAAGAACTTTAGAAACTGAAATTATTTAATTTATACGGTCGCAGAAAAAATAAAGTATACAACTCATGCATAAAGTGTCCTTTTTACTCATGATATTTTTGCGCTCGCCTGATAATGTAGAATGTCAAAATATAATAAAGAAAAATAAATTATTGTTGTCATTTAAAAAAATTAAGTTGATGGTCGTCGCCTATTTTTGGGCGACCCTGTATACATGAAATAACCATGAAAAGAAGCGCACCCAAAAATAAAAGTGTAGAAAATAGATTCTACCTATTTTTAGTATAAATGACCAAAAATCTAATTTACACGTTTTTTATCATAAACCTATTTTAAAATTTACCACTAAACCATAAAAGTTTTAATGGTTAATAATAAAGAATTTTTTTAACGGCACCAATGCCCATTTAGCTGCAGAATTTTTCATCTTATGTCGTTTCAGTTTTAATTCTCGCATTTAAAACGTTTTGCGAATATTAGATTACAAACAGTTTAAGGAAAAATTACAGTTTATTTCACATTCCAAAAACATAACTTGTTTTAAAGTTTAGATAAAACCAGGTCTATTTTTAGTAATTTAAATTATTACAAAAAAAACGATATAAATGAGTACTTACTGACAGTAATCATTTTACAACTATTTTCCTTATTGTCGAATTTGTAAGAAAATAAATGATATAGAAAAAATTGTTTAGGGGTAAAGGGTTTCATTGTACTAAAAGCTAAAAAATAATTCGATAAGTCCCAGCTACCAGATCGCACCAATCTTCTCATCAACTGGGGTATTGATTAGACAAATAATAAAACCGTTGGGCGTAGCGTATCCAGAGTAAATATCATATTAGAAATGACAAGTGCCCAACGATTTTATTATTTATTTGTTCGATTAATACCCCAGATTAATAGGAAGATTGGTGCAATCTGGTAACTAGGATTTATCGACCATCTTATTTTTTTTTATAGTAAGGTCTATTCTACGAATTAAGTCCTTTTATTTGATACCCATATTAAGGTTGCTGTGAAATGTATGTATCCGCCCCGCCAGCGCGCGGCTATCTTGGATTTTAATTTTTTTATAGTGAGCTCTATTCTACCAATTAGGTTCTTTTATCTGATAAGTACCCATATTGAGGAAGTTAAACAAAACACGCCCTAAGACGTTCTATTTTACATTTTTTTATCTCTTTATAGAGTAAGGGTACGTTAATATTGAAAGCGATTTGCTTAGCGGCAGTTCTTTCGCATCGCACGCCCGCTATGCAAGTCTCTAACCTCTAGTCTCCAAGCAAATCGCTTTCAATATAAACGTACCCTGAGGACCCGTGAGCGGCCGACCTTCGTTATTTTGTAAAAGCTAGAAGTTTGTCAGTGCATGCTCCCAAAATAGAAAGAAACGACAAAATGTCCCCAAAAGTAAAGTTCTCTGATTTAAAAAAACAAAAATTTATAAGTAAATGTAAAGAATAGAATTATATGTCTAAATTTAAAGTTAAAGCATTATATTAAAACATAGTTTTTTGTGTATTTTATTTTACGTTTTTACACATGAACTTAAATACTGGGCAATGTAATTTTTTTTATCCCTTTTTAGTTTTGGACCATGAAACCAGTTTTCCCAAAACGCCGTTTTAAAATTAAAATATGTGTAATTTATTTGCCCCCTTGTCCCATTCTGGAATATACTGTTCTAACTATTCCATT
Source organism: Listronotus bonariensis (assembly GCA_014170235.1). Lineage (NCBI taxonomy): Eukaryota > Metazoa > Arthropoda > Insecta > Coleoptera > Curculionidae > Listronotus > Listronotus bonariensis. Next base: position 40,877 of record JACEGR010007180.1, on the reverse strand, counting down.
CTCATTCATTCATCTATTTAAAAAATAGGGCTAATTTCTAGCTTTATTTTATAAAAGATCATAGAAACAGAGGTCTATATATGCCTTGTTTTTAAGGAACAGAAAACAGAAGTCAAACTTTTATATATATATGGTGGTGGCCCTAACCACCAGGGCCACCACCCCAAAATTCTTAAATGAGAAGGCGGGTTAAGTGATACATCATTTTAAAGCTCCTGACGAGTACTTTATAACCCTAGAATATGAAGTCAATATCTTCACCTATTACAAAATGGCGGTACTTTAAAAATTACCTAAATACCTGATTTGGATGGTTCTTAAATGAAAAAATATGTACTTTTTCTTCTACCCTGCATATTACTACCAGTATCACCATTAAAAAGAGCTTCAAGAAAACACCACATTAGGTACATCTAACTATATTAGTTTCGGAAATATGGCCATCCAAATCAGGTATTTAGGTAATTTTTTTAAAGTACCGCCATTTTGTAATAGGTGAAGATATTGACTTCATATTCTAGGGTTATAAAGTACTCGTCAGGAGCTTTAAAATGATGTATCACTCGACCCGCCTTCTCATTTAAGAATTTTGGGGTGGTGGCCCTGGTGGTTAAGGGTTAAAGGGCGCCGTCCAATTTTTTGTAAAAAACGTTCCCCTCAATAAATAACTTGACGTGTTTCGGCGATGTTCTCAAACCTGTCTCGTTTCGAAGATAACTTGAGTGGAAAGTTTTTAAATGAACACCCCGTATATATATATATATATATATATATATATATATATATATATATATATATATATATATATATATATATATATATATATATACCACCAGAATGGGTGTTTTTAAAAATGTTTAAAGGTTTAGGGTGTTATGTGTCTCTAGGGAACGAAAGATATGTGTACCCGTGTTTATCTAAATTAAAAAAAAAAGTTTTTACCGCAATTAAAAACACCCTATAAAGGATAGACCATTAAAAAAATCTATTTAAGTAAATATTGTCGCATTTTAATTTCAAATAAAATATTTAAAAAATATTATCCATGTAACATACAACAAGCTTTAATTATTTATATTTTTTTATAGGTAAACCATTGCCTAACTTTTGATTAATTCCGAAACATAAACACAAAAATAAAAATACAACTTTAATTTTCTAAATGATTTTATTTTCAAAGCATATGTTTGTTTTAATTTTAATACAATATATGCTTTTTGTGTTTACTTTAGTGATTTTTGTAAATTGTGTTTAGTTTAGAAGATATTTTGAAATAAATGTTACTATGCTATATGTACAGTGGGCCTACGTAATTTGGTGCCATTTAAATAACTTTTATTTTAAATTAATTAAAAAGTTAATGTGTTTTAAATAATTTTGAAATATTTAAACTTGGTAACTTTTTTTTTTCCCAGGGAGCCGTCTGCATGTCCAGTGGCACTGCAGCCTGAAGGCTTATTGTACCAAACTCCCGTTTTATTGTACCCATTCCAGTACCCTAGTTCCTTGAAGAAGGCGGTATAGGTCTGCTGGGTGCGTACCATATGTTTCCGGGGGCACTCTAATATCCCCGAAGATTGCCTGTCTTTGTGATCCAGTGCCTCACACTCTGACAGTATGTGGGATACTGTTTCGGTCTCTGCTCCACATAATCTGCAGTCCAGATCTCCAGTTGTATAATCCCATTTTATTTAGGTGTTCTTTCACTGGAGCATGTCCGGTGAGAAACCTGTGATCGTTCTTAGCTGATTCCTACCCATTTTGAGTAGTTCTTTAGCTCTTTTGTGCATGATCCACTGATGTATATTTTCCCATGCATGTGTTGAGGAAGCCTTTCCCAGTGCAGTCTTTGCTGGTCCTTTACCCAGTTTTGTACCGCACTCCGGAAGGTGCTCTTTGGCACTCCAAGGACTGGTTCTGGCCCGACATATGTCGTGGCTGACCCCCTTCTAGCCAGTTCGTCTGCGTTTTCATTGCCTCTTGGTAACTTGGTAACTTACACAGAGAACTTTTTTTTGCGATAACGTTTTTTTTTTTTTGTACATTACTAAATATTCATATACAAAAAATAATGATAATATTAAAGTAGTTTTAAAGTAACAAGAGAAAACGTTTTTATGACACGTCATTATTTCCTAAATGTGATAAACTTTAAGTCGGTCACTATAGAATGAGTCAAAGTTTATTGCAAACTAAGTTTTTGGCCAAAACTTCTGCTATTAGGCTTATAATAAATAACCTTTATTCAACAAATATCCTTTGAATAAGAAATCTTATAAAAAGTTAAGATATTAAATAGGTGTTAAATAAATAAAGTAAAACAAACAATATTCCGTTAGCGTAATTCCAAACCACACCATTTAATTCAGAGTGCGTCATAGCCCTTGCTATGGGTGTTTCTATCTCTCTCTTTTTTTTTCTTGGTTTTGATCCCTTCAGGTCCAACCCACCACTCTCCCCTTCCGGACTATGCTTTCCAGGGCTTCGTCGGCAAAAATCTGGATAATCGAGCTCGTAGCTCCCAGAAATTCCAAAAAGAAAAACAAATAATTCAACAATCGATGCAATGCCTTAATTGTCGGCTGTCAAACCAAGATCTGCTACTGGTGTTACGTATAACCTTCACTTTCACTACTGACAGTTCCCATGGCACGCCCATCTATTTCCCGCCATTTGAGAAATACCTCATGTTCACCACCAAACAGGATACCATCAGCTTATAGGAATCTTAGCTCACAGCGCTTAGATCCAGAAGAAAGATGCCGTCAATTTAGCGTGAATCTTTCCTTGATCCCCGAAGGTAAAAACGTTCGTACGACACCTCTAGCCGCCACTCCGGGAAAAACTTTGTAGTCCTCTACGCACGTCCGCACTGTCCGGAGGTCAAACAAAGAGTCCTGCTATGGGTGTTATCTTTACTATAAAAATATAAATAAATAAGCGCACAAAGTCATTATTATTATTATTATTTTAATAACTGTTAAAATCTGCTTTTATGGAAAAACGATTTTTGGTAAAATGGAGGTGACAAGGTGACAGAAAAAAATAGTGTGAAGGGGGCCTTTAATTTAAATACAACTAAGTATTTCTTCTTGACAACAACATATTTGTATCCAAAACTCGCAAATTGAAGAGTCCAATGGAAGAACCGGCCTAGCAAATTTAGTTAACCACGTTTTTACTAGTATAAAATTACACAGCCCCACAAAAATAAGAAAATTGGTGGTCCGAAAGACTAGACCTTGGTATTTTTATGTTTTTGGGGTCGCTAAATCCAAATCTGGGTCGGTTTGACCCTATTAGGTCAGGGTCAAGGTCATTTTAAGGTCAATCACAGCCCAACAAGTAAAAAAAGTTGATGATCCTAAAACCAGACCATGCTATCTTTTTGTTTTAGGGGTGGGTGAATCCGAATCTGGGGTCGATTTGACCCTATCAGGTCAGGGTCAAGGTCTTTTAAGGTCAGATCATCAAAATTTATCGAAAAGAGACCACAATCCTGGTATTTTTATGTTTTTGGAATCGCTGAATCCGGAATCCGGGGTCAGTTTTATCCCATCAGTTCACGGTCAGGGTCATTTTAAGGTCAAATCATTAAATTTTATTAAAAATAGGCCACAGTCATTGTATATTTATGCTTTTAGGGTCGCTGAATCCAAATCCGTGGTCAAATTAACCATGTGAGGTTAAGATCAAGGACATATCGTGGTCAAATCGATTCGGATTAAGCGACCCCAAAAACATAAAGGTACCATGTTTGTGGTCTATTTTTAATGAATTTTGATGATTTGACCTCGAAATGACTTTGACCTTGACCTGATGGGGTCAAACCTATTTTGGTTTGGATTCAGCGGTCTCAAAAACATAAAAATACCAGGTTTGTAGTCTATTTTCGTTGAATTTTGATGATTTGACCTTGAAATGACCTTAACCATGACCTGATGGGTTCAAACAGACACCCGATTCAGATTCAGCGACCCCAAAAAATAAAGATACCATGATCTAGTCCTTCAGACCACCAACTTTTTTATTTTTGTGAAGATGTGTTATTTTTCGAGATGTGCAAAAACAAAATCGGTAACTTTAGAAATAAGAAAATTATTTTTTAAGTTTCAGATCCCGTTCTTGCACAGGTCGAAAGATAATTTTAAACTGAGTAAAAAGGTGGTGTTAAATTTTTCTAAAAATTGGACTTTTTTGCATTGGACTGTTTAATTTTTGATTGAAGACAAATTGTTAAAACACATTTGCAGAGCAAATTAAATTTCTTACGAAAAACCAATTTTTAATTTTGTTTGGATTTTTGTTACTATTACAAATATTAATAATTAAATAAATCCAATAAAAAAATTAAGAAAATTATTGCCCCACAAAAAGGTTTTTTAACATTTTACAGTAAATTCACTTCTTTAAAAGTTATTTTACCTTAAAGGTAAAACCAAACGTAATTTCAACGTCGAAAAACTTTTAAAGAAGTAAATTTATTAAAAAATGTTAAAGGACCTTCTTTGTAGTGCATTCAAATTTGTTTTAAAATATGTATTAGATTTATTTAAATATTGATATGTATAGTAGTAACAAAAATTCAAACCTAAGAAACAAAATTTTTAAAATACCTAGTTCAATGTTTAAAGTCTGATTACATGGAAACGGCTATTTGACGACAATTTACAAAAAGAACTTTTCTGTAAGTAATTTAATTTTCTTTAAGAATTGGAGTGTGGAGAGAAATGTGGAGCTTAGATTTTTCAGATTGCGAGTTTTGCATAAAAATATATTTTGGTCCATTCTAATATGCATCCAACGTTTAAGAATATTATATTTTATAACAACACAAAAAATGTTTTATAAAATTCGGTACACAGTAAAAGATTTATGTAAATTTATATGCAAAGAAGCAGATTTTAACTTGTTCTAAGTTTATTTCAACCTAAGTTTTAAGCCAAAACTTCTGCTATTAGTCTTATATTAAATAAGTTTTCTACAACATCACTTATATCCCTTAAATTAGCGATGTTATGAAAAGTCGAGATCTTAAGTAGGTGTTAGATAAATAAAGCAAAACAAACAATGTCCCGTTAGCGAAATTCCAAACCCCGCCATTAAGAAGGTGGGTTCATTTAATTAGAGGTGACAACCTAACAAATTATCCAAAATTTGTCCTGGCCTGGTTAATCACTGTTCCAGTTTTAATTAAGTTTTCGGAGAAAATCGGATTATTTCGGGATCAGTTGTTGCATGAAGGTTTGTAGGAGTCGTAAAGCTATTTACTATGTTACCTATGCATTATCACGTTGTTTTTATTTGGTTATACAAGGGGACTCTTAACCTATACACATAAACTTAGGAAAAACTTGCTAAGGACAAACAATGACAAATAATAATAAAAAATATATTATAATATTTTTAAATAGCAGAAAAAACACTAAAAATTAAATTATTTTTTGGTTTACAAATACCTAATAATTAAACTACCCCGGGTGTCCCTCGCCGATTTTTAAGAAACTGCATTATGTTGTAGTACATCAAAAAATCGTTGTGGGTGGATTGACTTCTCGTGAGGTGGAGGTAACTTCTGGTGTCCCTCAAGGCTCCCACATCGGACCAGTTTTATTTTTACTGTTTGTTAACGACGTAGTGTCCTGTTTTAATTACTCTAATGTTTTGTTTTATGCAGACGATATAAAATTTTACAGTGTCGTCGACTCGGATAATGGTCACATTCAGCAAGAGCTTGACGTCTTTTCAAACTGGTGTAGCACAAATTACTTATCCCTAAATATTCAAAAATGCAAAGTAATTCGGTTTTCAAAGAGCAATACATTAACACAGAGACAATACTCAATGGGTGGCCATAACCTTGATTGTGTACAATCCATTGTTGATTTGGGAGTCACTTTTGACAGCACGCTCTCTTTCAATTTACATATTGAGCAAATGGTATTATGGACATTTCGACTTCTTGGATTTGTCAAGCGTCACACTAAGCATATCAGCGACACCAAAGCCATAACATGCCTGTACAACAGCCTAATTAGAAGTGTCTTGGAATATTGCTCTGTTGTCTGGTGTCCTTTTTATAGGTTTAACATTGACAAGATTGAGAGGGTGCAGAACAAGTTTGCCAAGTACCTTTTATTTAAACATCGCTTTCCATACGAAGATCTGTCTCATCAAACCAGACGTTTGCTTTGTGGTCTGAAAACCTTGGAACATCGTAGGTGGGATGCTATGGTTCTCTTCTTGTTTAAGATCTTAAATGGATCTGTGGATTGTGCAGCACTGACAGAGTCAGTTTTCTTTCATGCTCATCTGAGAAACACAAGACAGAACCTTCTGTTCTTTGAAGTGCCTCACCGAACAAACTATGGTCGCAGTGCCTTCGTCGATTGTATCTTGAGGAACTACAACCAACATTACTTAAACATCGATCTGTTTTGTACAAGCCTAAGTTCCTTAAAGAGACAATTGCAACTCCGCGTTTTGTAATACAGTGTCACGTTCGTTTTTCCCACATTTGTAAATATTGATTTGTTTACTGTACATTTTGCTTTAGTGTCTTGTTTTTAAATTTAATTTGTATAATATGTATATTTATGTCCTTTTTTATTGTATAATACATAGTATTTTAATTTAATTTAGTCTGTAAGTTTCGTTGTACCATTTAGATTATGTTTCTGTAGAGTACATGATGTCATAAATAAATAAATAAATAAATAAATAAATAAAAAACAGGAGACTATAATTTCTTTTATCGGCCATTCAACACTCTAAAAAGTATAATGCATCCCCGAAGTCCACCCTATTTTTCTTTTATATTTTGGAAACGAATTAAAATACCTTTACGAAATCCAAACCACTATTTCACTTATTTAAAATTCTACTTTAACTTTGTAAAATTAATCACTGATTTTAAAATCCACAGAATAACCCCAACGAACTTATATTTTAGTTTTTTGTATAACAAAAAAATAAAAAGGGTAAGGGGGTGTTAATTTATAATTTGATACACGATGCACCCAATTTTATAACACTATTTCTTGATTTCTAGTAAAAAACTACGATTTTATTTTTCTCCGAAACAATTTTTTTATAAACGGTAGACGGTTCAGTAGTCTTTGGCCTACATTTCATAAAATAATGTATAAAAACTGTCGACAAAAAATTTCATCTTAAATTTCGGATAAAAATCACTTCGTTTAAGTGCATTGACCCTACCTGTTCCTTTTAAGTTATTTTTAGAAGTTTAAGCCCTGTGTTGACACTTAAGAGTAAAATGATATTTAAGCTCAAAATTGTTCTTATACATTAGAAATTTTAAGAAGCAGGGTTTTTTAATTGAATAAGGAGACATTATTGTATTAATTTCTTTTTAAAAATTGCCTGAGTAGCTTTCTACAAAAAAATAAAACAATTGTTTCTTTACTTACTATTGACGACACACAAACTATCTTAAATAAATCGCGAGAAGCTTTAAAGGACTTTTTAATATACAAGGTAGTTAAATTACATTTTTTCCACTTTTTAAACTAAAGATTCGAAAAAATGACAAACGTCTTTTGAGTCGCAAAGTAAAAAACACCTTCAAAAATTTACCTTCTCTAAAGAGCTTAAAGAAACTATAATCATACTATTTTTGTAAGTTACAAGACCACTTAAATACGAGGAAAGGAATAAAAATGAATAAAGAATGAATTTTGTCAGGTATGTCCAAAAACAAAGAGACCCATAAAAAAATATTTTAGTTTTGTATTTCGTTTCATTAAAAGTAGCAATACACTTAGCAAAAACCGCCATATTCTATTATTGAACAAAAATATCCTGCAATTGCAAAGAAATTCGGATATTATTTATATTATTTTATTATAACAAATTATTTGCTTAAAATATACGGACAACTATATACATATTTACGTATGATACACTCTTTAACTTTAAGTTTACAACTTTTGCACATACGATTTACATTTTTTACTTTATGTTTAAGCTATTTGACTATCGTCTATACAGGGTGTTCTGTAATCACAGTTAAAAAAATGGCCAAAATTTTGAGCAAATGTTAGAAAAAAAATTACATAAACATAAGCCTGGATTTGCATTGTTTGCCAGAACAGGGTATTAAATATTAAACGAAAAGTCTGTTTTTGCTAATATTTTAATAAATATCTCTATGTTTATATAACTGGCCGTGTTATTTATACCATTAATTAAATAATAAATAAGAAATTTTATTCTTGACTTGAATATAATTTTTAAGACCAGTGCGTTCCGAGGGGCATTTTAAAAATATTTCTTTTTAAAAAATGTACTCGCTTTCATAAATTTTTGCTTTGTTTTTAGAGAAGAAAATAAATTTGGCTAATTGACGATTCCACATATAATTTTTAATTTGCTAATAAGCAAAAAAATGCAATTATACTATTATTTTACTTTTAAAATAATAGTACCACAGGATTTTTAGCACGTTGTACAGTGCGGACAAAGATGGGGAGTTTGGGCCAAAAAAAAATTGTTTGTTCAAAAGTTATTTTTCCTAGGTATATGTTTTAAGCATAGTTCCACGATCAGATTTAGTGCAATTTTCCGTGACTTACGTCTATGTTGAGTTTTTTAAGCTAAGTCTTAAATTTTATTTTCCCAAAATACACCTAACACTAAGTATAATTTTTTTAAATATTTTTTTTTGCTTTTGATTCTAAAAGAAGAAAATAATAACACAGCCCACAAAAAAAATAAGTTTAAGCCCCACAAAAAAAAATTAGAGTAAGTTTATACCCAAGAATCAGACATATGTATTCCCATGTAGTTTTCGACGCTGAATCCGAATCCGAGCCCTTTACGTCTGTAATTGGCCCCAGGGGCTTCTATAGGCCCTAAAATACGGTTTACGCGGATAATGCGGGGTCGAGGGTGCATGCTACAGCCAAAGTCGGATTTGTGCTTTACAGGTCTAGGGCTACCTAAAATTTCCTGTTTGGGACCGGAAATGACCCCTTAGGTGCCGAAAAATCGTGTTTCAGACGCATCAATTACAATGGTAATATTTTAATGTACATTTGAATTCTGGACCTGTCTCTATGCGCGAAAATTTTATGGCCTGTTTAGATTCCCAGTTTGGAATCAAGAAAATGACTCCTTAGGGGCCGGAAAATTGTATTTTAGACGTAGCAATCACAACATTAGGATTCTTTTGTACTTCTGAATTCTGAAACTCATACTGTACTTGAAAAGTGTTTGGACAGCTGAAATTCCTAGTTTGGAGGCCAAAAAATGTCCCCCTAGGAGCCAGAAAACCGTGTTTTAGACGTACGATCATAATAGTGAAATTTGTATGTTCTTCGTTCGCCATCAATAACATCCGGTCTCAAATTCCACCTACCATATCCCTCAGACAATTTGCTGACGATATTCTCATTTATCACTCATCCCCCTCTACCCACAGAAGTGAAATGCTACTCCAAAACTGTTTAAACAAACCTAGTCACCTGGTCCTCCAACCTGAACCTTTCAATCTCTTCTTCTAAATCCACTTCTGTTCACTTCTGTAGAAAGAGAAACTGCCTAAAGATCTGCAGCCTCCTCCTAAATGATCATCCCGTCCACAACTCCAATCAACACAAATTCCTAGGTCTCCACTTCGACTCCTCTCTTACTTGGAAACATCACATCGACTATATAGTGAACCGATGCTCTTCCGACCTCAGACTCCTCAAATCACTATCTGGGGTCAAATGGGGCTCCCATCGCACCCCCTTCTTAGAATTCACAATTCCCTTATACTATCCAAGATAGACTATGGATGCTTAGCTTACTCCTCAGCCAAAGAATACCAACTCAAACGCCTCAACTCCATCCATCATAAAGGCATTCGAATATCTCTGGGTGCCTTTCGTTCCACGCCAATCAAAAGTCTATACTGCGAGTCCCAATCTCTTTCTCTCCCGCATCGCAGACAACAGCTCCTGGCCAGATATATCAATAGTCTTAAATTTCGCTCCTTCATCCCTCATCGCAATACTCTTACCTCCCCTACAGGCCTTTCCCCACCAAACTCCCTCCCTTCCCAATATCTCCAACTTTCCTCAAGACTCCCCTTAGACACACCTCCCCCTATTACCTCTAACCCACACAACTTTTCCCCATGGAACTTCCCTCCCATTAGCATCAACACTGATCTCCTAGAATTTCCAAAGTCTCAATACAACGAAACCTTTCTGTCCAAATCCTTCTACTGCCTGATAAACAACAAATATAGTAACCTATACCTCATATTCACTGATGGCTCCAAAACTTCTAGCCACACGGGAGCTGCATTCTATTCCGAACTAGGCTCTGAATCTTACCTACTTCACCAATCCACTAGCATCCTTTCCGCAGAACTCTTTGCCATCTATAAGACCACAGAATACATCCTAACCCACGATCTCCCTCCATGTGGCATCGTCTCCGACTCCCTAAACTCCCTACTCCTCATAAAATCCCCACAGCCAAGACTACCCCTCCTTAACCTGATCTTCTACAATCTCGAAAGACTCCTAATTCTGAATAAGAGAATCAATTTCATCTGGGTGCCAAGCCATGTGGGCATTGAGGGTAATGAAAAAGCAGATCATCTGGCCAAAAACCCCTCAAATACATCTTACTCTCGCTACTCTTTCTCGCTGACTGACTCAAACAAATTCACAGATAACGTAATCAAAGACTCCATACAACTAGAGTGGGACCTGCTCGATGAGCCCAACAAACTACATGAAATCAAAGAACTCTTCTTTGACAAAACCGACCTGTCTACATACTCTAGCAGGCATCTGAAAACCATGGCTAGATTAAGAATGGGACACACAAGACTGACCCATGGCTTCCTAATGGACAAATCAGACCCCCCACATGCCCCGACTGCCAAACTACTCTAACAATCAAACACATTTTTGAAGATTGCCCCAAATACAAAAGACCGCTCATGACTTATAACATCACTGGTTCACTAAAGGAAATACTTAACTACAAAAACACGCTAAAAATCCAGTCCTTTCTGAAAGACGCAAACCTAGAAGACAAAATATAAAAGCCCATTCCTGGACACTAAAAAGCCCAAGAGGCTGATGTGTCCTCAAATTAATATCTCTCTCTCTCTCTTCTAAATTCTGGAACACATACTGTGCATACAAATTTCACTATTATTATTGTACGCCTAAAATACGATTTTCCGGCCCCTAGGGAGACATTTTTCGACCCAAACTGGGAATTTCAACAGGCTCATAAACTTTTTGCGCATAGTGTAAGGTCCAAATTTAAATGTACATGAAAATATTACTTTTGTGATTTCTACGTCTGAAACACGATTTTCCGACCCCTAAGGGGTCATTTTTAGTCCCAAACAGGAAATTTTACTTAGTTTTAGACATGTCGAGCGCAAATCCGACTTTGGCTGTAGGGATACATATGTCTGATTTTTGGATATGGACTTTCATTTTTATGTGGGGCCGTTTAGTAATAAAATAAAATTGATAATTAATTATCATGCAATGCCTTCTAAAACGTTCAAAGCCTTAACGTCTTTTCTTTATGTTAGTTCTAAGCGCCTAATCTATTACAAAACTGCTTTTTTAAAGAAAGTTTTTGGTCAAATTGTACAAAATACAATATCTAGAGAAACATAGGTCCGAAAATTATCCGTTTCTATGACACAGGGTGTTTAATCTATTGCATCTTAAATAGTTTATTTATTATTTTTCTAAAATTGTTTGTGATATTAAGATAAGACTTGATATACCTAAATATATTATAAAGAGTTAGATTTGAAGTAAAGAAAATTGTTTTATACAGTCTTACAGCAGTGGCGTTCGTGCCGTCAAGTTTTTGTGTTTAGCAAGAAAGACTGGACGCCACTGTATATTTGAAAAGATAAAGTAGCTTTTAAAAGTTCATATTAATTTGATTAAAGGCCTTAAAAGCATCAGGTTTTAATGCACTGTTTGATAAAAGTTTATCATTGTGCAATTTATTTTAATTTTATTGGATTTGTAGTAATTTTTCAGGAAGCATTTTATCGAAACAAGGTAAAAACTAAATGCTAAAAATACGTTTTTATTTTCTGCTGATTAGGATAAGTATCACATTTAATGATACGCTGCATGAGACAAAACTTATCTACTACTTCAACAGGTTTTTGATAAATGTAAAATTAGGTAATAGGGACAAAAACACATTGCAACCCGTCTCATAAAAATGAAACGCCTCTGTACTTATGTTTATATTTTTTTGTACATGTCTAGATGCATAAACTGCTCTTAAATTTATATTACAGTATTTTGTAATACCCTGTATATAGTTAATAAAGTTTCGGATTTTAAATTCAAATAATTTTTGGTGCTGAATTTTTGACTAAATTTCAAAATAAAGCTAGTTCTTTCGGTTTACGTTTCAGTAAATCTTTTACCCCCTTTCCTTTTTTTCTCTTTAAAAAATACATAGAAAAAGACAAGAAGTACATTTTTTTTTAATTGGAACACTCTGTATATTAAATAACAATTTAAAGGATAATTTAAAGGGCGTTACAAAAATACCATATTTTATTGGTCCATCTTTAATGGTATGGTATAAATAAAATTTTAAAATTTATTAAATATTGAAATTTACACTTATTCTTTAGATTTAAATGACCATATATCCAAAACTACTGAAGATAGATATATCAAATGTAGTATTTCTTTAAAGCTCTTTTAATGATTTTTTAATAGTAATATAATATACAAGTTGTTTTATTTGAATAAAACTTTTTTTGTCCTACCCTGTATATTTTAGGAGAAATTAAAAATCTAATTATTGATTTAAAAGCTACAGAATTAATCCAAGAAACTGATATAATTATTTGTTTTGTACGATAAAACATAAAAAAGTTAGGAGGGGTGTAAAATTATAACTGGACACCCAGTACATATATTATTATAACTATTCTTATAATAAAAAGAAAAATATTTTACGTTCTTCTTCATATTTCGCATTATCTATTCGTAAATACAGAACACATCATTAATGCAAATTCTGTCTTGTCAAATCGTCGACGTAACTTGTAAACAAGACGTTAAGTTAGTTAAACAGAAAATAAAAATACGTGTGTAAGGGAGTTTTTATGTAGCACATAATTTATCCGTAAAGTAAGAAACAAGTAACTTGCAAAAAATTCTTAAAGTTGCAAGTTGATGGCTTTTGATAAGCTAAAGTACGTGGTTGGTTAGGCTTGAGGCTTTTTTCGACCATGTCCCTTTCGTGTTCTATAGGGGACAAATCGGACCAACGTGGAGCCCAAGGAAGAATGTAAACATTATGTGTTTCTAGATAAGCCATAGTTAGTCGTGCAATATTATAAGGTTGTGCATTATCCCATATAACATTTTTTGCTGGCAATGTACATTTAATTTACTGGCATTGCCAACACTCTTTAATGGCACCCATCATTAATAAGTTATGATGAAAAAATGCGTTTAGGATAAATAGCATTTATCATTAAATAAGTATTGCAAGTTTTATAAATTAAATGTCAAAAAGTTAAAGAACATATTTAGAATTTTGTAATCGGAAAAAATGAGAAAAAAGGCAGAAAAAACTTTATCAATAAATTCCATAATTACATTACGAAATTACATAATATAATAATAATAATATACAGTAACAATAAACCATAAAAAATTAATGGTATGTAATAAAATTAAAAACAAAAGATGGTAAATAAAAAGAAAACACTTTAAAATAGTAAGTGTTCAAGGGACACACCACTTAATTTTCAAATCCAAACATTTTAGAATATTTTAAAATAGTTAAATGTAAAAAAAATATTAAATATATATAATATTTTTAACACGTAAACTTTTAATAAGGCAACTTCATTATCTCATATAATTTTTTTAAGTAACTACAAACTTAAAAGGTTTTAAACAAAATGTTTACAGCTCCTAACAGTCTACTTGAATAACCCGCCTTCTCGACTAGGCGTCACCAATCAATCACACAACACACACTAATTAGGTAATAAATATACTTAATTATGTCTTTTAATAAACTCTTTTTTTTTTAAAAGAAACTAAAAAGCTAGAAAACCATGAAGAAAACAAAGAGGATATTTCGGAAAACGATTGCACAAAGCGGTCAAAAGCAATTTACCTTTATCTGTCAAAATCGTCCAATCTGTATTTCGGCTAAGCGGAAAATTTGAATTTCTCACTTTTGCTCAAAATATTAACCCAGCTAATTTTACCATCATTTTATTTTTATTCTCTTAAAAATACATAATAAACATTGTGTTTGACGTAATTTTTATTTGCATGATTTGTAATAATAAAATGTTATGAAAAGGCCATTTCTTTTAAATTATGTAAAAAACATAACATAATGTTAGTTAAATGCCAATGTTATTAATATGGTTTAAAAAGTATAAATATGCGTTAAAGGTTTGCCTTTAAAAATCCAATATTTATTTGCCTGCAACAAAAAGACATGCTTTATTTAATCAGGATTGGTATGTCGCCATTTTTTTATGCTTACCGGCAATACGCCAGCATGTAAAATTTATTTGGCAGTTGAGTGTTTATTTAGGGTTGACTTTTTAATGCGTATCACATGTTGGCATAATATTGCTACCAATTGCCAATGCTTAACCATCAATGCCAATATGAAAAATGTATATTGCCGGCAAATATTGTTTGCTAGAAAGATTAATTTTATAAATAGTTTTTTTTTATTCGTTTTTGAAATTTGTCATGAAATTTTATACTAATTACCACACGTGTGTTAAAATTACCCAACAGTTTTTAAAAAAAAACGTGTTTTTCTGCATTTGTTTATTTTTTTCATTCTTATTAAAATGTTTTATACCAATGATATTACAGATACTCAGACAAAAAGAAATGCGATTATTATTTGAAAAACAAGATTATATCAGTGTGCTGGTATACCATATGCCTAATAAATTTAAGTAAAAATGTATTCTACAGAAAAATAATGAGACAAAAATATTCTTCTTTTGATTTTTAAATGGCACAATATAAAGGATAATACAAACCTTAAAAGACATAATCAAAAATGTAAATTTAAATAAAGTTTATTATGTCTAGATTCTATTTGTGTTATTATAAGAACTGATGTTTTAAAAAACTATATGAAAATGTTTTAAGTAGCCCATTTTCAGATATTTATTAATACATATCACATTGTCACATTGTATGTTGTTAATTAAAGCTTAATGAGCGCCAGACCTTCGTTATTTTATAAAATTTTAAAGTTTCTCTGCGCATGCTCCCAACATAAGTAGACACGATGGGAGACTAAGGCTGTGTTTATATCGGAAAGGTTTTGAGCAAGGTTAGCAGCGCGGCACGACCAAAGCAGCCTTATATTAGCTTTGTTCGCGGGTCTAGTAATAAACTGATTCTGAACCAGAACCGAACTGGTTTAGAATTGTTTTAAAGCGCATGTCTAGTTATTTATTAGTTCGGAATTTTTATTTACCGCGAACGATTTTCTATACAGCTGAGGATGTATTCTAACCTTGCCTTTTGGTTAGGATTTTTCATAGTTAAATTGGATACTACATTAAAAAAAATCAAACAAAAAGGTAAATTGTTATACTGTCGAAGCTCGGCGGAAGACGAGGGATTCCCTGCCGCCTCTCGTTTTTAACGTAAGTATGTGTATTTAACTAAAGATAAAATTCAAACAACAAGAAATGGGAGAATCTTGTAATATTGTCTATATTTTTTAATTAAACCTTTATTTATTTCATTGCATTCATACGAAATACAATTAAAAACCCTTTGTTTATATACGCTCAGAACCACAAAAATATAAAATAAAAAATATTCATCAGGTATATTAACTCGCATAAAACGTGGCAGAAACAAATAAACTGTAATACAACGGTTTATTTCTGTACCACAAAAACAGAAAGCAGCTGACCATGTCGACAATGCGCATGAAATTCCGAACTGAACTTTTAGTTCCAACAAAAATCCCAGGACTGCTAATCAGGTTACGAACCGGTAACGAACTGATTCCATTGTAACCCGCGATCACAGAACTGTTACTAAAAATTCAGGATTTTACTAACCGCGAACGCTGCTTTTTTCACTGCGCATGCGAATAGTCCCAGAACCGGTTCAGAATCGAACCCGCAAACAAAGCTATTACTGCACCATTAAGGAGATGTTGTTGAGCCGCGCTGCTAACTTCGGTCCTCGTCGCTCTGACATAAACACACCCTAAGTTGACCCACAGTACAGGTACCAGGAACCAAAGTTTAATAAATTAAAACTTAACTTTTGTCATTTTTTAAAAGCTAAATTTTATATTTTGTGACTTGGGCAAAGATTAATAATAACTTGGGTACGGATTAGAAAATATTTTCTCAGTCGCAAGACAGTTTTGACAGTTCCAACGTCTTGACAGACAAACATTTTGGGGTGGCCCTAGTGGTTCGAAAAGGTGTAATATTTCTGGTATTTTACAAGATTAAACAAAAAGTATTGTATAAGAGTTGTAGGAATTCCATTTAGGCATGTCCTAGAAATATTTTGATGTATATAAAGTGTAAAAAAAACAAAGTTATTGCTGTGAGGTAAGTTTTTTTATCTTTTTTAGGGACACTCTGTACTGTACTCTGCTACAAAAATAATAATCGGAGGAAATGAGTAACATTCCATGCTTGTCCCATAATATACTATTATTTCTGAGTTCCAGTTTAAACTAAAATTTAGCCGATGGAAACTCAGCTTCTCTAAGAAAAGACATAGATACTATTTCCTTACATTAATAAGACAAAATATTTAATAAAAATACTTTAGCAGATTTCTTTAATCAAATAAATAGAATAAAATATGTATGTATCCATTTAATGTGAAAGTTAAACAAACGGCTATGTCTGTTTATATAAAACTTATTTAACTTCAAGCAAAATAATGTCTATTTTAATTGAATATTATACACACACCCACCGGCCACCAGACCTACGTCATTTTAGCAAAGCGGAATTTTTGAGGATTATTAGTATAATGTGTTGTTAAGAGGTATGCGTACCCACTACCTTATGGTAGGTCTTACATTTATTGCATGATATTTATGTCAAATAAAAATGTAAGCAATAAAAACTTCTCTCAGACATAAATTTTTGACCGTTTACATTAGCCAGAATTGTCTTTCTGACATAAATATCATGCAATGAATATCAGATATAAACGTACCATTAAAAGCGGGGCCGTTTCTCAGGTAGCACGAGGTACAGGTGCATTAAAAACGTCCTTACCTACGTTAAAGCAAAGACAATTATTAAAGTAGCAAAGTTCATTTTCAAATATGCTCTTGAGATTATTATGTAGAATTAAAATTCACTATTGCCAGACACTTTTCGTGGGCCATTACTTCTTCCAGACATCTTGAATGTTATTTAAAAATTAAGTAAACCACATTATGGTAGCAAGACTAAATTTTATATATGTTATTTTAGGTACAATTGGTGGATGATATGAAATATCATATGGGCGTATAGTCGAAATGTCAAAATTTGACAGCTTTCAATAATAAAATTTCCATATGAGTTGAGATAGAGCAAACATGTATAGGACCATATTTCGATAACGATGACGTCATTGCTGCATGAGCTTTTTTTTAATACAGGGTGGCTTAAAAAAAATTAACGAAAATTTTTAATGTCCGAAAATGCTTTTTTTCTGAGATATGGACTTTTAAGGTTTCAAGAAAGAAATACCTTTTTTTATCATAACGTTTCCTATCACTCCAAATATTTCCACAAAATTTAATATACTTCTTTTAATCATTACATTACATTTCTTATGTGTAGTTTATCTATCTATTCTTATATAACATTTAAGACGTCTGGTAGAAGTAAAGGCCCACGGAAAAGTGTCTGGCAATAGTGAATTTTTATTCTTCATAATATTCTTAAGAACATATTTGAATACGAACTTTACTACTTTAACGTAGTTAAAATATTGTATGCACCTGTTCTTCGCGCTACCTGAAAAACGGCCCCGCTTTTAAGGTAGTGGGTACGCTTACCTCTTAACAACACATTATACTAATAATCCTAATGACGTAGGTCTTGGGAGCTCTGGGATCTTGGACTACTAGTTTACAGCCTTATATTCTGGCCAGGCTAGTGCAAAGAAAACTAAGTAAAAAAATAACTTTCAAAAGCTGCTCGGATTTTCTTTGTCGTAATTTTTTACCACATTGACACTGTTTGCTATTATAAGAAAATTAAAAGTTTTACTTTTTTTTCTGTAACAGCTTTTAAGTTGTTTACATTTTGAATCATTTTAAGAATGAGCTGATTTAAAAACCGTGTCACTTAATAAATTGGTTTTTATACCAACATTTGCGTCGTTGCAAAATAAGGTTTTTTTTGCTTAACCTTCTATAGTTTTTTTTATGTATAGTGCATTTCAATTTAAATGAGACACCTCATTTAATACCGCTATTTGTACATTTATCACACTTATCCTAAAACACGTCAATTTTTTTAATAGTTTATTTTTCTGAAAATATAAATTTAAACAAAACAATTTTTGGCTAGTAATTATACCTAGGGTGTATCTTTTACCAGTTTTTTTTTTAAGTAATGTCAAAGTCAAATCATTAGTCATTTTTAATAAAAAGTTTTCAATAATATTTAATTTAAAGGTTTTAACATTTGTCAGGCGCGTCCAAGGGATCAGTTCACGTCTGCAGCCTCTTTTAAGCACCTATTTTATGTACTAAATTATTATAAAATAATTTCGACCTTGCACCTATGTTTAGGGATTGTAACATTTCCTGTAGTGATTTTTCTTACCTTTTAATTTTTTAATTTTTTATATTACCCAAACGAAAATAATTATTATATAGTAAATATTTTATTTAAATTTATTTATTTATCATCCTTACTTTTATTATGTTATTGCAAGAGCAGAATAGCTCTTTACAATATATAAAAAATGTTTTTTTTTTTTGAAGAGAAGCCAAATAATATTTTGTTTTAACGTCAATTTTTATTTTGGAGGAACACATTTTTGTGTCAAAGTTTATTTGTTTTATAAACAAACACGCCAAAAAATCAAATACAAAAAAGATCAAGCAAAATAGGCGTGTATAGTTTATTTTCCTAAACCACCCATTAAATGGCCACGTAGTAGAGTTCAAATGCTGTTAGTTAAACACCGTTAGGTCATACTTTGAAAGCATCAATATGAATCACCCATCTCATCGACTACAGAAACCCTATACCTACAATTTACGCTAGGTATTTCTGTGCTGCAATAAAGCAATGTCTGTGGTAAAAAGTACATGACAAAATCGGTTGCTTTTATATGTAAACATTTTTTGGTTGTTGATGAGGTAGCTGTGTTAAACTTACAGCGTTCGTACTTTACCACACCTATGTACCCCTATACGGTCGTAACATGTAACAATAATGCTAGTATATTTCGTTCATTATTGTTTTAAGATTATTTTTAAAATTATTTTGTAGTTTTTGGTTTGATGTGCTTTAAAGGCGTATTACTCAATATAGTTTTAAAAATATTGGGCAAAAAACATATTATTATCACAACCAAGTTTAATTTTATTTATTTACATTATTAACAAAATAACTGCGAATACAATACAAAGCACAATATCAACATTTATAAAACCAGGATTTTTTAAATGTTGCTTTTTATAATTAACAAGATTATTTTTTAAAAAAGCGGAGTTAAGCCGTTGACGCAGTAAAAAATAGAAATTAAAATGTTATAAAGAATATGTAAACTTTAAAATAATCACATGACGGTTGTATATTAAATACGAACTAAAGATTATTAAAGCACAAACATTTAAAAAAATATTACTCAGATGAAATCATATAGAGTAAGAGTCCGTTGTCGGCAGACCTTTGTAATTATGTAAGAGCTCAAAGTTTGTCAGTGCATGTTTCCAACATAGGTAGAAGCGATGGGAGACTATGAAACGTTTGACTTATAGTGGCATTGGCAGGTACAAGGTACTAAGGTTAATAATTGAGCTAATTTTCGTAATTTTGTAAAAGCTGAATATATATATAATAGAGAGAGAGTAGTTCGTTGCTGACTAGTTAGAATTCAAACTTGTAAATATTGGGGATTGCAGCAAATGAAAGACAGAATACTCTTTAAGTTTTCCAAGCGTTCGGAAATGTTTATTTCCATTTTCAAGGATACTGAAATGGATACAAAGTACGATGTAAGGTTATACAATTTAAGTAAAAGAATATTACGACTTACTCATCTGTTGAGGTTGTTTCATACTGATGTTCATAATTAAAAACTAAAACTATTTAACATTGCAAGACATAAGAACAATCTGAAGTCACTAAGAGAAAGCAATCGGATAAATTTATGTTAAGATTTACATAATTAATCAAGATTCGAATTAACAGTTTCATTCACAAACCACCTGTTTAATCTGACATTTGACAAGACGGTTGAAGACAGTTATTTAAAGGTTAGGAAACGCACTGGTCGTGTTTGAGGTTACGGTCTGTCGTGCAACTTACTTTCTTATATGTCCGGTAATATGTCCCGGCAAAGTATTTAAAATTAATTTTTGTAAAATTTTTGTTAAATTTGAGTTTTGTTTAAAAGAAAAAAGGAAAATATTATTAAGTAAGAATTTAAAGTTATTAAATTTTTTTTTTTTATAAACATTTTTTTGGTATGCATTTATTTTGAAAATTGGTAAAAAATACAAAATTCTGTTTTTATTAAGTTTTGTTTAGAATCCATTATTTTTATAAGAATTGCAATACATTATTATAATTTGATTTTTTTCAAATTCAAGATTCAAATTATAATAGTATGTGCAATTCTTTAAGATAATGGAGTCTAAACAAAACTTAATAAAACAGAATTTTTTTTTACCAATTTCAAAATAAATGCATACCAAAAATTTTTATAAAGAGATTTCAATAGGCTAGTCCTACTTAATAATATTTTCCTTTTCTTCTTAAACAAGGCAAATTTAACAAAAAATTTTACAAAAGGTGGTTTAAATAACTTATCAGGCATATTACCGGACATCATATAAGAGAGTAAGTTGCGCGACAAACCGACGACATAGGCCAGTGCGTTTCTAACGCTTTTAAGTAACTAGCTTTCAACTGTCTTGTCAAATGTCAGATTAAACAGGTAGGTTTATAAATGAAACTGTTAATTCGAATCTTGATTAATTATGTAAATCTTAACATAAATTTATCCGATTGCTTTCTTAGTGACTTCAGAATTGTTTTATGTCTTGCAATGTTAATAGTTTTAGTTTTTAATTATGAACATCATATGAAATAACCTCAACAAAGATCGTAGTTCGTAACATCTTTACTTAGAATTAGTATAACCTTACATCGTACTTTGTATCCATTTCAGTGATCCTTGAAAATGGAAATAAACATTTCCGAAAGCTTGGAAGAAGTTTAGAGAGTATTCCGTCTTTCATTTGCTGCAATCCCCAGTATTTACATGTTTGCATATATATATATATATATATATTAATTGGGGTACCTAATTAGAAGATATTCTCTCTCAGTTGCCAGACAGTTTTGACAGTTCCAACGCCTTGGCAGACAAACATTTTGGGGTGGCCCAATGGTTTGGTGTATACAAAGTGTCCTAAAACAACTTTTTCAAACACTAATCTCACAACAATAACATTTTTTCGAACACACTATATACATCAAAATATTTTTAAAACATTCCTATTTAAAATCCCTACATTTCTTATACAAGACTTTTTGTTGTATCTTGTTAAATAAGAAAAATACTGAACTTCCTCGGACCATTGGGCTACCCTAAAATGTTTGTCTGCCAATGGGTGGGAATTGTCAGAACTGTCTGGCGACTAAGGAAATATCTTTTACCTAGGTACTTAAGTAACATATATAAAATTCAGCTTTTACAAAGTAACGAAAGTTAGGTGTCAATCCGACTTTATAGTCTACCATTGCTTCTACCTATATTGGGAGCATCAACTGACAAATTTTAGCGTTTACAAAATAACGAAGTTCTGCCGCTCATGTAATAATATTATTTTTTTAATAAACAATCACCAACTGCGAAATGCGTGCTGTAATTTCATTTCTCTATGTTCAAAGGCTTCAAATCAGCTGACATTCATCGACATAACAGTGAAGTGTATGGTGAAAACATTATGAGTGATGGAATGGTGCGGCAATAGGTTAGGCCTTTAAAGATGGCCGCACAAACAATATCAGATCAATCGGTAATGACTGAAGGTCTCCCACTTCGTCCCTCATCATAAATTTCTGTGCGGCCATCTTTAAAGACCCTAACCCATTTCCGCACCATTTCATCACTCATAATGTTTTCACCATACGCCTCACTGATTTGGTGATTAATATCAAATAATTTGAAGCCTTGAACACAGAGAAACCGTATTACAGCAGGTATTTCGCAGTCGGCGGGATCAGGGCAATCATATTGAATTTTGAGGGGGGGCATAATGAGAGAAGTGTGAGGTGGCAAAAAAACAAAAATTAATTTTTAAAGGAAGTTCAAACTTTTGAAGAGCATAAAAATGCCCATATTTGCCATTAGACATGTATGAAACACAATAAAATAGAAAGGATGTCGCATCCAAGGGAGGGGGCATTTTAAAATTACACAAACAGATGTAGACTCGATCGAATGGTTCCATATAGGCGCCTGTGGCTTCCCAACAGATTATGGATGGTGGAGGGGAGGATAACCATCTTTTATGGCGGACAAGTTGAAAAAGTGGCCATCCGAATGTCGCAAGTTGGGCTGGCACCACAGTGGTCAGTGGAGGGATTTTGGTATTTCTTTCCTTTTTATTTTGTATCTATCTGTCGTTTTTCTTTTTTGTATCTCACTCTAATAATTCATGCTCATTGGTTGAAAAATCTCCTCTGGCTACTGGGGCGCCACCTTGTTGCTCCCTTTCGACGGACACTTTTTAAAACATTCAAATGGTTATCCTCCCCTCCACCATCCATACAACAGATGTAGCTACACGGCGACCGCAGTGCTGCGGCGGCTTAATTTAGAAACGATACGTATTTTAAAAACACGCCCGGTGTTATTGAACCCAAATACCAATAAATTTTGTAATCTCCGTCAGTTAAACATCCTCTTTAGGGTCATGAAAATCAATGTGACTTATAAAATCTTGATTCTTAAAGGATTATTTAGATGTTTTTTTATATTTCGATTTGGAAAAACAAATTGATTTTAAAAACATACACTTAGGCATCCAAGTTAAATAATTATACAGACTATCTACGAATGGGGCTTACAAAAGGACAAAAAAATCATTATTCGAGAGAAATTTATTCTTGATAAAAATGTTTGCTGGTAAAAAAAATCATTTACAGAAGAGAAAATATTGACATTGTAAACAGGCTACGTAAAAACTTTAAAAATATTTTTCTTTAAAATTAAACTACCTTTAATTGGTATTTTAAGGCAAAATATTATTTAGAAAATTTATTCAAAATAGTATTTTAAATTACTTTCTTTATTTTACAAAAAGCTTAGACAGAATAGCAGTAAAAATGATAAATAAACAAATCCTTAAAGCAAGGATTTATTTTTTAGCTTAATATTGCGAAAAACCATTTTTACTCTTAAAAACCGGAAGTGTTTTTCTTACATACTTATGATGCACTTAACAAAACTATATACCATTAGTTTGCTGTAAGGCATTTTTTTGCAATCAGGTATTCCGCTTGGCCTAAAATGTATCAAAGTTTTATAAATTGATTTTTGTAATATCAGAAATTAATTATAATAATTTTTATAATAAACTAGCCTACTGATAATTTGCTTTTTAAACACCTGCTTCCTAATTTCATACACAACACAATATTTCAGCTCTAAATAATTGTCATCAAGGCGATTTTATTAAATTATGGATTTCAATAAAATTTTGTAAAAATGAGAACTAAAGGTTAATTCTTGAAGACAAAATATAATATTGGAGTTTTTGCAAACCCTGTATATAAAGTCAAGCTTTTCTCTTCTTAAACCATATTTTTTTACAAGCAAAAATTTGTATCAAGAATAAAATTTGTCCCATTTGTTGACAGTCTGTAGTTTAAAAACTAAAAACGTCCTTTTAAAGCACATCAAAACAAAATGTTATTATTTTTTTAATAATCTTAAACCAATAATAAACGAAATATACTTGTATTTCTGTAAAAAAAAATGCCAGGCGCTCGATATACGAAACATGTGGTACAAGGGACAAAAACTTTTTAACACGCTTTTATTAACTTGGGTTGTAACTATCTATCCATCTGGCTATCTATGTAACGGAATCTTTGAGCCTAATTTTAACCAACTTCCAGCTATTCGATTTCTTTGAAACTTTGCACACGTATTAAGGACCCATGACAATGCAATAATCTGCAAACAGTATCCCGTTATCCTGCTTTGGATCGCCAGGAAAAAAAAATTCCATTATATTATTATTATTATAACCACTGCTTGATACCACCAAGTGTCATCTGTCACCTGTACGTCCCAGTGGTACCAACCACCGGCTATTTCAAGAGTTCGATCTGAATCGATTTGACTCAAATTTTATATTAGGTTATTTTCAGAAAGTCAATCTGAAAAACTTTGCTACTCTTGACAAAATGGTGAAAAAATTTTTTAGTGAATAAACTGGAGCATTTATTTTTAAAAAATTAATTGATATAACGAACTAAAAAATGAAAAATAATTAATAGTTTAAAAAAACTAAAAAAACACGCTTTTATATGCAACCGAAGTAAAAATTAGAAAATAATTTTTCATTAAAAAAATATTGTAACTTCATAGTAAAAAGCGTGGGGTGCATTTTACTATTTTTTCATAACTTTTCCATCATAGATATTGGCAAATATAATAATTATCACATTTAATATATTAAGCACCCCACGCTTTTTACTATGAAGTTACAATATTTTTTTAATGAAAAATTATTTTCTAATTTTTAGTTCGGTTGCATATAAAAGCGTGTTTTTAGTTTTTAAACTATTAATTATTAAAATAATACTAGTATTTTATTTTTTTATTTTTAGGACTAATTTAAAAATTATTTTTAACTTTACTTTAAAAGCTTGTTTGTTAGTTATTTTTTAATTATTTTTTTCCTTTTTAGTTTGATATATTATAAAGGCGTATTTTTTATTTTTTTTTACAATTTTGTTTTGTTTTACTTTTTAGTTCGATTTATTGTTAAAAAAGAAACTAAGATGCTTTTATATTTTAGCGTGGACGGTATTAGAACTCTCGACCGGTGAATATGGCGTGTTAAAAATACTTAATTATGATTGTAGTGATACCTAGTGTCAAACATTAAAAACAGTCAGTGGGACATTTAAGTTTGTTTACAGGAACCTGTCTGTCTAGACATATTTTAAATAAAAGCGTGTTAAATAAGTTTTCTGTCAACCAGTTTAATATACGGCAGTAAGGAAATAGTATATTTCCTAACTAGTGCTGAAAGTGCCACTTCTCCGCACGCGGCTGAAGCAGTCAAGTGCAAAAAAGGCACTTTCGGCACGTGTTAGGAACGCTATTTTATTTTTATTATTTTAATACAATGCTACCTAATACCCTACTTACACTTATTATAAATGAAAATTCTTCATTGTCACTATCTAAAATTTGGTTCAAAATGTTTGTAGTTTTAGTAATGTGGTAAGTTCAGAACTTAAATGCGTGCGGAAAAGTGAACTTTTTCGCACGTCAGTAGGAGTACATATCACCCTATTGTTGCAAAGTTTTCAATTGTTGTTTTCTTATTTTTTCTACGAAGACAAACAACGCCTTATGCAAAAATATTCCCACTCGTGTAAAATTAGTCAGTTTCCACCCTTGTAATGTAATATACAATATCTGGAAAATTCCAAAATAATTTTTTAAAACCAAATTGTTTCTCTTTGGGCCAATAACATTAAGTATATGTTTAATGGGGTTACCATTTTTTAGTTTTTAGATAAAAAGAATAATATATTTAATACGGCCCTAACTATAACATAAAGCTCCAAATTTTTTACCTTTGCCAATATTGACAGTACACCCTTTATAGTCTAAGATCCGGCATTAAGAAAATATACCCTTATCTGTTAATTAAATGAAATAATATTTTCTAGGCAGATTTTAATGTAGTGAATGCAAGTGAACAACATCTGCCAGCATAGGTCTGCTACAATTAATAATAATTAATTAATTAATAGTTAATTTATTTATGTTTTACTTATCTATTATTGATCTGTAATACCTTAGAAACGGAATATGTTATGGTAGCAATAATACCTGCTATCACACCTAGGGCATTATAAGCGGGCATTATCATAATGCCCTAATGCGCTAATATGGAATTTTTATTGCTTATCCAATTTTATTTCTCTCACAATAAAGATCAAGTTTATACAAACATATGTATTAAAATAAAAACTTACCAGTTCCTAAAAATATGCCATTAAAACGGTTTCGGTTATTTGAAGAATTGCGTTCGCATCTTTCCAAATACCAAATATGCCATTCTCCCGATCATACTGTTGCCTTGATTTAACATGGCAAAAGATTTTCCGTCGCTTTTTTGGCCTTTTCTCTTATATTTTGTGGAATTTCTTCCATTTTGAGCAAATCGTTAAATAAAAAATGCCAACTGACTAACTGATAGAAACATCAAAGTCAAACTTAACACCAGTCATTATCTACTTACGTATACAGGTACAGGTGCAACTTATTTTTTATATTGCGAATAAATAATGTAACTAGTCATTAAAAAACTCTCTTTTGGTAAAACATAAAGCATTGTATGCACCACGGGCTTTACTGGACTATAATGCCCATCAGGTCGAAATCTAGAATCTATTTCAACCTTCAGGGCATTATAGTCCTAGTAACGCCCTTGATACCTTTACACGTTAATTGCCTAGTTGGTTAGGTAGCGGCATTTAGCAGTGCATGCCTTGTCGAGACTCTGGGTTTGTATCCCGCACTAGGTAACAATTTTTTTCTATTTTTTATTCCCTTGTCTATTAGCAAAATTATGTTTACCATATTTAATTGAATAAAAGCGGGCTGCTACCTAACCAACTAAGTTATTTTACCGCTGACCACTGGTTTATGCAATTAACATATAAAGGTAACAACTATAAATAAATTAACTATTAATTAATTAATTATTATTAATTCTAGCAGACCTATGCTGGCAGATGTTCACTTGCATTAACTACATTAAAATCTGCCTAGAAAATATTATTTCATTTAATTAACAGATGAGGGTATATTTTTTAATGCCGGATCTTAGACTATTACCAGTTTAGTTCCAAATTTACATGTTCCCTATATTTTTCTCCGAATACTGTATACCTTTATATTTTATAATATTTTCAATATAATAAAAAACATACTATTTATATTTTATTTTCTCTATTTATTTTTTAAACACGTATCATGTTTTTAGTCAGTTTATGCATTTTAATTAAAAAATAAATTAGCAAAATTCGAGATCAAAGTAAATTTGGTTCGATTTTTTTTTTTTAATTTCTTTGCCGAGTTTCATTTAAAATATTTAAAAGTTAATTACTTTAGACCAAGTCAAACGTCATACAGGATATTTATGTTTAAATGCGCATTAAAACTATATTAAAAATACAAACAAACCATATCCAATTTTTACTAATTTTAATTTATAACATCCTTATAAGGTTAGAAAAAACTGCTTTTATATCTAAAAAATACTCGATTAAGGTAAAAGTATCGATAAAACAAAATTTAAAAGATATACAGGAGGTTTAAAATCAATTGCGAAAAGATTAAAGATGTAATTTTTGTTTAAAATGAAGGGTGGCTTTCTATACAGGGTTATTTTTAAGTGGGTACTTTTCTTTTATTACTGTATAAAATGCAAGAAAGTAAGAAAAATCCGGAGTCCGGATATGCTTTGTGTCCGAGATACGGGCTGTTAAAGTTTAAAGAAAAAAATCCTTTTTAACTCTAACTTTTTACCATTCCTGATATTTCCACAAAATTTGGTACACTTCTTTTCACTATTATATTACATTTTTTTCTGTAAAAGTTTTTCTTAACTTGCCAGTAGCGTTGGAACAAGATTTGTATTGATTTTTTCAAGTACGCCACTGCTTCTTCTTTGAATCAATATAATTTATTATTATTACTTTTAAAGAAGTAAAAGTCATTTTGATGCTTGGCAAAATCGCTAAAATATGATATTATGGTGTTTTTTATGTAAAATTCGTTTTTGTAAGACCGGGCGTAAAATACAATTTTGCGCCTCCATTTAAGGGCGTAAAATTGCACTTTTACGCCCTAGGGCAAAAATGTATCGAAAACGCCCGCGTATTATTACATTATAAAACAATAATTAAATTAAAAAATTGCCTTTTTTGGTAAAACACCAATTTATTTAATTAAACATATGTTAAAAGTATACTGATTACAATTTAAAATATTAAAAGCTGAAAAATTTTCTCCTAACTACAAACAATGCTTGTATATTAATTTCAGTAGTACAAAAATATTGTTTGCACCTCTGGCGTAAAGCATTTTTACGCCCGCAGCTGATTGTTGCCCTCGCGGAGCTCGGGCAACAACTTTCAACCGCGGGCATAAAAGTGCTATTTTACGCCTTTGGTACAAAAATAACTATTTTGTCTAATTTTTCATTAAAGTAGGGTCAAATTCTTACATTAATAAAATTCAAATTAAATTAAAAAATGTATCAACAGTACTTTAATCTAATTTAGACTAAAACGAATTTTAAATAAAAAACACAATATCAGATTTTAACGTTTTTGCCAAGCATCAAAGGTCCCTTATTTCTTTAAACGAAAATCGTTCATCGTACGAAAAAATATCAAGGCATTAAATTAACTCCAAAGTAAATAAGTACCTATTTTAAAAATAATATTGATTCGAAGAAAAGCAGTGGCGTACTATTTTTTCTTGAAAAAACAAATCAATACAAATCTTGTTTGGACCCCACTGGTATTTTTTTAAACTTTTATTAAAAAATAATAATGTAATGGTCAAAAGAAGTATACCAAATTTTGTGAAAATATCTGGAGTGGTAAGAAAGAAAAGAATTTTTTCTTAAAACTTTAATACCCTGTATTTTGGACAAGGGATACCGGGTGGCCGTCAGTTCAGCATACACACGTTCGTACTTACTCGCAGACTTCTTTTTAGTTCAGTTAGGATCTAAGACCTGACTAATCAATCGTGTGTATGCTCATTAAGAGATGAAACTGCGATAGTTGTGTCCTTTAAAATGTTTAGTGTACTTATATTATATATATATATATATATATATATATATATATATATATATATATATATATATATAAAAATAAAAAGGTGAAAGTTCTTTGGGCATATGGCTCATTAATGACGGTAAAAATAAATAATTAATAACCTGTAAGATTTCGGCTATCATGGTTGCTTGTTTAAAAATTACGGAGTCTCCAAAGAAAATGGAATACCCCGGGCCCGACCAAGACGGGGACACGTGTTTCGTCTTCGTTAAGACTTGTCATAGCCGCTTCAGGTCGTAGACGCCCTGATAATGCCCCGATTGACTATAAATATTCTTTCTGTATACCAGAACTGACAAATATAGACAACCGGTGCCATCTCACCAAGAAATTTAAAAATCATCAAGGCGTCTACGACCTGAAGCGGCTACGACAAGTCTTAACGAAGACGAAACACGTGTCGCCGTCTTGGTGGGGCCTGGAATATTCCATTTTTTTGGAGACTCCGTATATATATATATTTACGGCGTCGTATATCCGACGCCGCAAATTTTCGGACGCCGTTGGGTATGGCGAGGTCCTGTGTAATAAGGCCATAAGATTGAAGTGGATATATACAGTGGCGGCAAGCTAATTGGAAACGATACTTAAAAAATAATTGAATAATTTTAATACAGAAATGTATATGAGAAATTTCAAATTTCATTTTAATGATACTTTCATTGTACTTTAACTTTTTTATTTTTATAAATAATCAAACATGTACTTATTTTTACTAATTTATTTTTTAACTTATAAAAAAAATGCAAATTCTGAGCGGCAAACTAATGGGAAACGTTTGGTTGCATATAGAAAACATCAAGTAGGTGTATCTTTAAAATGTCACTTATCATTAAGGTTACAAGCTATCATTTGTTTGTTGTCAAAATTTTGTTCGGGCTTCAGTTGAATGTCATTCTTCTTACAAATAAGGGTTCGCAAAAAGTTGTAACGAAACTGAAAGACAAATTATAATTAACTTAAGCAGAAAAGGTTATTCATACAAGAATATTGCTGAAATAGTTAACCGTTCGAAAAAGGCAGTATTTAATGCTATTCATCATTTTAACTTACATGGAACAGTTAAAAATGTCACCAGAAAGAGACGTCCTAGAAAAACTAGTGCAGAAACAGATCGTCGTATGGTTCGCCTGCCAACAAAAGCTGATCCACATAAAACAGCTGTAGACATATGGAAAGAAGTTTTTGTAGAAAATCCACAGCGTTAGAAGCGTTCGTAACCGTTTACACGAAGCAGATCTTTTTGGAAGAGTTCCAAGAAAGAAACCACTTGTATCGGAAACGAATCGAAGAAGTCGTTTGGACTTTGCAAGACATCATCTTGCTTGGACTGTCCAACAATGGAAGCAAGTGTTATGGTCAGATGAAACCAAAATAAATAAATTTGGTTCAGATGTAAAACGCTTTGTCTGGCGTCCACCAAAGAATGAATTCGATCGTAGTTACACGAAAAAACTGTAAAATTTGGAGGTGGTTCCATCATGGTATAGAGTTGTTTTTCTTGGAATGGTGTTGGACCACTTTATAGAATAAATGGTACCATTGATTAGAATGAATATATTATTATAATGCAAAATGTGATGCAACCCTACGCAGAAGAAAATTTATCGGTATTATGGAAATTCCAGCACGACAATGATCCGAAGCATTCTGCTAGACGAGTAACAGCCTGGCTTTAAGATAATCAAGTTGAAGTTCTGACATGGTCATCTTGTAGTCCAGACCTTAACCTTATAGAAAATCTCTGGATGATATTAAAACGGAAAGTGGCTTTGAAAAATTATGCAAATTTCGACGAATTGTTTCACGCCATGAAACAGGCATCGGCTGATATTCTGATTGACACGTGTAAACACTTAGTAGAGTCTATGCCCAAAAGATGTTTGAAAGTAATTGAAGCAAATGGCCATTCAACTAAGTATTAGATGCTACATTTAGTATATTGTGTTTGTAGTTAGAAAATCTTTAATTTGAAAATTACGTTTCCAATTAGTTTGCCGCTCAGAATTTGCATTTTTTTATATAAGTTGAAAAATAAATTTAGTAGAAATAAGTACATGTTTGATTATTTATAAAAATAAAAAAGTTAAAGTACAATGAAAGTATCATTGAAATAAAATTTGAAATTTCTCGTATACATTTCTGTATAAAAATTATGAAATTGTTTTTTAAGTATCGTTTTCAATTAGTTTGCCGCCACTGTATATCCACTTTTAAAAGTGTAGTGGTAAAAACCTGCAGTTATAACAAACTCTATTCCTGACCCAATTATACCAGCAATTTTTTATACATAAATAAAACTTCTTTCTTTTATATAGTTACAAAATTATTTTTAGGCTGTAGTTTTCTCAAAGAATACAAAAATAAAATTTTCTTAGAAATACCATTTTCGTCTAACAACGATGTGTTATGTCAATTATTTTTATATGCTCTCCTTCACACATTTCTAAATTTTATCCAGGTATCCTACACAAAAAAAGACCATCTATTCTAAAACGATTTGTTAGAAGTTTTCTTTGGCTGTAAGGTAATAAAATTTAGTTTGAAATGGGCTTTTTAAGTGATTTATGATGGTTAGGCATAAGAATGAGGATGCATAATACGCCAAAGATTTTGAATGGTTTGGGTTTTATATCCTCTTGTTGATAAACATTTTTATGACGCCCACGGATTCTAGAAATTGCACTTTTTATAGGTAATGGTAACTTTAGCCAACATTTAAGTAGTAACTAGATTGAACCCCATCAAATTCGACTGGTTTCAGACAGTTATTAGCGATTTAAATTAAGCGAATGCTTTTTAAACTTTTCCCTTGCACTATGACATTTCTTTGTCATATACAGGGCCGTATTATCCATTAGGCTGACTAGGCTACAGCCTAGGGCGCCACGAAAAAATAGGCGCCAGACAGGGGAGTAATAGGTCCTAGACAGGGGAGTAATAGGCGCTAGACCGGGGAGTTAAGATTTTTGGTGACTAATTTCTCTGTGAATAAGGTGCTTTGGAATGAAATAGGCAAATGTGAAAAGGAGGGAATGACTTTTTTTTGCTCTTCAAAAATTTTCTTGGTGGAAAATAGGCGCTTGGGGAATTCTAGCCTAAGGCGCCTCAAACAGTTAATACGGCCCTGGTCATATATGGCATGATGTTGTTGCAGTTAGTTCTGACACTAAAAATAAAAAATAAAATCTCTAAGTTCGGAAGTTCTTACCAAATGGGAAACTTTTTAATTATTAACTTTATGAAAAAAGTGCTCCCTCATAAAAAGTCCTGCCTAATGCAAAAATACGTTTCCACAAAAATATTTAAAAGTTGGATATACAGGGTGGCTTAAAAATGACTTGTAAAATAAATTTATTTCCTAACTGCGGTACCAAACTTTAAAGGGTGATTTCTTATGTCATTTTGTGGGGAAAAGTTTTTATAAACGTACTTCCGGAGTTGCTTTGTTTCTGGGATACAGAGCGTTAATTATATTTTTAAAAGTTGGTATTTTATAAATATTATAAATACGAAACCAGATACAAAAAAATGTACTTTACCAAAAAGTTGTATTTTTAGTTGCTTAATAGGAAAAAAGTATAAAAACTGCATAAATAGCCAGTGGCGTACATTTTTCTCTCAATAATATTAGCTGATGTGCCCACTGAGACGCTACTGAACCCAATAAAGTTAATTCAGTTAAAGGCTTACAAGAGCTTTATTACGTCAAAGAAACGTATTAAATTTTAACCAAATCGGTTTAAGGATATTTAAGATATTTCTAAAATATCGATCTAAAAAAGCTCTGTATTTTAGAAACGAAGTTACTAAGGACATATGTTAATAAAAGCTTTTCTTTATAAAATTACATAAGGAATCATTCTTTAAAGTTTCGTGCCGTAGTTAGGAAATACCCTGTATATTAATTTAATATAAAGTCTTTTTTACGCCATCCTGTACATCAAACATACAATTATTTTTGTGGAAATGTATTTTCCGTTTTAGGCAGGACTTTTTATAAGGAGGCATATTTTTTCGTAAAGTTGATAATTATAAAGTTTCCCATTTAGTAAGAACTTCCAAAGACACGCTGTATAGTAAGTAAATCTTTTCTTCCATTTTATTAATATAGATTGAACCTGTCAAATGTTGACGGTTTTAATTTAGTTATATATAATTATAAAAATGAAAGAAACGCAAAAACAAAATAATTTAGGAAAACGCATCAAGACATTACGTGAGGCAAATACCCTTGGTGATGGCGGCCCGTCGGCGTCGCGGCGGTATTAATTTATACTAATATTATAAAGAGGTAAAGTTTAAAACTTTGTTTGTAATTGCAGGGAAAGATGAGTTAATATTTTTATTTTTCCACGACCGTTAAAAAAAGTAACTTTTTTTAACACCTCGAAGCCTTTTTTCTTCTTTTTTTTTATTAGTGTTTTGTTTCCATGCCTACCACAATAAACTTAAATATTTATGCAATGTTACATTAAACGCAACATCAACGGAACCAAACAGTCAAGTTACCTTTGATTTCGTCATTATTTCTTTTAGTTCATGTGTCACTAGTTTTAAAATTTGACAGTTTGCGAATAAATTTAATAGAAATTATTTAAAATTAAAAGTAATAATTAATTTGCATGACTCAGAAATTGAAAAGGAATTTATACTGTTTTAGTATTTCTACAAACATACCATTTTCTAAAACTAAATCACGGCATATTCATGAAGTCTCTTAAGAAATAAGAAGCTTATGATTTTTTGTGGCAGTATAATGGCTGTGCTGTGAAAATTAGGTCGTAGAAAAAATATAGTATGTAACAAATGCGTAAAGTGTCTTTTTTTCCTAATAGGATTACCGCACTCGCCTAACGGCACGTGCTGTCAAACTTCCAATTCGTAAAAATAATATATCACTTTATGCACTTAATACATAAACTACTTTTAATTATTCGATTACAAAATCGCAAGAATTGTCAAGCTAACACAACTTTCTCTTCCTTAAATTTATTGAATTTTAACGACTCTGATAAGCAGTTACATATAAGCGCATTTACCTTTACGTGATAAACATTACATTGGCAAAAACCCATTTCACTTTTTATAGATTATTTCCTTCCTTTTATTTTGACTAATCGCTATCAGGAATTGGTATGTAAAATATAAATTTTAAGGGAAAAAATACTTGACAACTTAGCTGTCAAGAGTTTTTCCGAAAAAAATCAAGTTGCAACCTATATTGTTCTTATTAATTATTGTTCTGATTGTTTTAATTAAAAAAATGTATTAAAACTATATGTTTATTTAGCTTAAGAAATATTCTTACCAGATACCCTTGGTGCATCTAATTTTTTCTGTGGAAAAATAGGAATACTCGTATCTAAGTAATCTGGGTTGGAAGGTTTAAAACCACTCTCGCTCATGCCATTTGTTAAAACAAATTACTTAGAATCTAATTTTTTAGAGCTTTTTCAAAAGAATAAATGCAATATGAATAGTATCTTCGAAAAAATAGGCAACAAAACCAGAAAAACAAATGCTATTGAAATATCTCAGTAACCGAAGGATCATTTAGAAAAAAAAGATCATATAAATTGTTAGGATACAACTCTCTCACGTAGGCACTGGCTAAAAAGTTTCCTTAACCCTTTTAATATTTGTTTTATTAATTTGGTATTGTGACGTTTATTTTGAATATATACATAAGGGCTCTTTAACGTCTCTGGACAAATGTGCTATATGGAACTATCTTCTTGGACCATAAGACCAGTGGACAAAAACTATCTTTTTCTTTTACTATAAGACTTCAGTAACTATTTGACTAAATTAAGTACGGGCATACCCCCACTAGGGGTAGTCCGTACGGGGCCTAACTAAAACTTTAACTTTATACTTGACTTTACTTTTACTCTACTTCTTATCTAACATTTTTTCTAATTTCTTTCTTCCTTCATTATTAGTACAGTTTCGGTATATATACAAAGTTGAACTCAGTATTTTGGTGACTTAGCACGTTGTTGACACTGAATAAAATAATATGACCTAGATTCTGTTATTGTTTGGTGACCAAATAACCTTGCACTATTTTCTTGATTATTTGTTTTAATTTTTTGTGAGTTCTTTAATGACAAAATAATTAAATAAATATTAAAATTATAAATACCCATATACTTCCTATACAGGGTGTTCACAGTATATTAAAAAGCAATGGCACACGGTGGCGGTCACTCATCTAAATACTAACCGTGTTCGACATTGCTTGATGCTTTTTGATCGAAGGAGAACTCGTATATTAACGTGTTAAAGAGATTACTTAGAAAAATTGCAAAGTCCAGTCGACAAATACTTTTTCTTTAAATATGCATTAAAAATATTTTTTTATTCTGGAAAACAGAGGCACTTCAACAATAAAAATAGTCTTGAAAGGTCTTAATAACCAGAGGATCGTTTAAAAAAGACCATGTAAATTGGTGCAGTTTGTACTGCAGAAAAATATAACCAGTAAAGGGGTGCAGTTTGTACTACCCAAAAGCTACCAATCATGCAGTTGATGTAATATTTCCCGCGGTATAGGTAACACACGTTGCATTTTGCTTTTTAGACTAAAAAATCAATAACTTCAACGAACTTCTTTACAGAGCTTAGCAACCATCACAAAAACCAATGACTTAGTATAGAGTAGAAATGTGTGCAATATCCACACTATTTACCAGATTTAGCACCTTTTAAATTGTAGCCATTCAGACACCTTATAAAATGGACGCGGAAAAACGATTATTATCCGTCCAGCAGCTATAAATAGTATATTTCTTAAATAGGGCTAAAAGTGCCACTTTTTCACACACAACTGCGAATGCGAACGACGCGTAGCGGAGTTCGGTTAAGCAGTAGTTTACGGAAAAATCACTTTTGGCACGTGAACGCTATTTTTTCTACAAGCGTAGGGATAACATAAAAACAAAATATTATTTTATTTTTTATTTTAACACAAAGCTATCTTATGTCCAACTTGTACTTAGATATTAATACTGATTGCAAAAGTACAATTTGTGGTATTTTGCATGTTAATAGCGGATTAAAGATTTTTTTGTTGTGGTTTTATTGAAAATATGC
Organism: Listronotus bonariensis; assembly: GCA_014170235.1. Taxonomy (NCBI): domain Eukaryota; kingdom Metazoa; phylum Arthropoda; class Insecta; order Coleoptera; family Curculionidae; genus Listronotus; species Listronotus bonariensis. The sequence continues at coordinate 4,411 of JACEGR010007180.1, read as the reverse complement.
TGAATGTGTTTCTTTCACCTCTTAAGTTTGCTGGGCCAAGACAAAATTTCCTTTTAAACATGAAGTTTATGAAAATCCTTCATTGTGACTCACTAATATGTGGTTCAATATTTTTGAACTTTTCCGCACTAGTGCGGAAAAGTGACATCTTTAGATCAAAATATGTACGGAAAGTGAACTTTTTACACGCGGGAAAAAATATTTTTGAAGATATGCTCTATATTGGTTAGGCGGATTCATTTATTGGATGGTCTTTTTGTTAGGTACATGCCTGAAAATCCAAATATAAGACAAAATCAAAATAGACCTGTTACAAATTTATTTTTACCATACATTCCCGGACTATCAAATAAAATTCAACGAATAGGAAATAAATTTAATATTCGCACAATTTTTAAAACACAAAACACCATTAGATCTCAATTAACAACAACAAAACCATATCTACAACTTAAATGAAAATACAAAAAATGTTATTTAAAAAATACCTTGCGAATGCAATAAGTTTTATATAGGTGAAACTTGTAGACCATTAGCTAAACGCATAAAAGAACACAGATCATACATTAAAAACACAGAATTTCATAAATCAAAAGTCTGCCAACACGCATTTGATAACAATCACACAATAAACTGGGATGCTTCTAGTATTCTAGCAAAGGAAACTTGTTCTAAAAAACGCAAAATCAAAGAAAGTGCGTATATATTAGTAAATAAAGATAATTGTGTAGCATCAATTTCAGTTAATTTAAATAACACTTGGTTGCCTTTGCTCGATACTGAAGTATCTTCAGGAAAGTTAAAAATCAATTAACTCATTACCTTTTTTGTTTTACAAATAATAAATACACCAGTTACTTATGTCACTCATGACACATATGTCAAACTATTTTCAGTTTGAGATTCTAAAAGCACAAAATTTAATCATTTCTAATTTAAATATTAGTTAGTTTTTATTTTTATTTTTTAAAGTTCATTTTTAACTTGACAACGGTGGCAGACTTGCCACCGAAACGTCGTTTTTTAATTGGAATTTTTGGGTTTTTGGGGGTTTTCTTTTATTTTGTTTTAGGCGACCGGCAAGTTCATAGGGGTCAATAGGGCTGAACAAGGTCAGCTCGTATACCCGGGACCAGGACCGAAGCGGTCCCATTCTTTACAGGCGTGTACCTAACAAACTGACCATCCAAAAATATTTTTCCTGATACTTACCGGATACTCATCATATCTTACACCTAATTGGTAGTCGGGATAGTCTTCGCTTAGTCGGTCAGGAGCGGCACTTCTTTTTCTAAAGACGTTTCAAAAGGCGCTGCAACAGCCATCATCAGGAGGCAAGTGAACATTACGTACTGCAGTACAAAAACTAACACTGTGGAATTGCTCATGTTCAAAAAGAAGAATTTTGGTTTCCTATGTGATGATAACCAGTATAGCATTGCTAAAATGTTCTGAAATAAAAGGAAAAATATTTTTTCAGTTCATTACGTATAAAAATTAAGAGTTAGTGATTTAAGGTTATTGGTTGTAAACAAACAATACAAGAAAAAGTTATTAATTAAGTATTAAAAAATGTAAAATTAATTTTATTGTTTGATTTATACATTTTTTTCATCAATAAGACTTATGGTCCAAAAAAATTCTATCTACTGTGTGTTGTTATAAAGAGTATTACAAAATGTTGTTAAAAAAATTTAAGGGCAGATTCTACTAATAAAAACAATATAAAAAATTTATATAAACATAGCTCCGCAAATTTTTCGTTCTCAATATACAGGGTGTTAAACTAGTAAAAACATTTTTTTATATCCTAAATATCCTTTACCCAATTTTGTTTTAATTTGGCAATGTTATTTAAAAAATAAGAAGGTTATTTATTACTAACTTAATAGACTTCACAAGTCCAGTGGCGTGTCTCGAACGAACAAGAAGAACACACGCCAGTGACTGTGTAAATGTGTATAGGTTTTGTGCTGTCTTTAGACCAAGCAAAGTAAACAGACTACAGCTTTTATGTTTTTTCGTATTTTGGTAAGTTTAAGAAAAAAATAAAATCCACTTAATTGCAGTACCTTATTTCACTTAATATGTTATTCCACATGCCTCCCAAAACGCCAATTATCAGGACAACCAATCGCACGGTATACTCCGTATAGAGCCTCCGAAGTTCACCAAGCAGATCTTGATATTTGGATCTCCCGTTCTTTGCTATCGATGTTAGTTCCGCTGGGGCGGAGAACTCTATTACATAAATGGTGTGGTTTGTCTTATCAAGGAGAACGATGTTGGGTTTATTCGCTTGAATTTGATGCGTTGTTAGGAACGCGTAGTTCCAGTATATGCGACAGTTGTCATTTTCCACTACTGCATCAATGTCTCCGAGAGCAAACGGCAGTATTGCTGTTTCATCGATGCCGTAGTAATGCCTCAGGTGATAGTAAAGTACCCGAAGAGCGTCATTATGCCGATGAATGTAGCTATTGACAGCATGCACTGGACAAGCTGACAATAAATGCATAAGGGTTTCGGGTTGCTGTCGACAGGCTCGACATGTGTTGTTAAGAACGTTGGAAAATTGGCTTCGGTACACCAATGTATTTATCACCCCATCTTGGCATGCCAGTAAGAATCCTTTGGTCTCAGACTTAAGCTCGGCGGATTTTAAAAACCCAAACGTAAGCTTTCGAGATAGATCAAGTCTATTGATGTTTCTGTAAAAGACTCCGTGCTGCGGCTTATTGATGTGATCTTCTAAGAGCATCCGTTGTTCGGCTCTTTTAACTGCAGCTGTTACAGCACTAGACTCCTGTCTTATAAGTGATTGGTCGTCATTAGAATTTATTTCAAATCTGAGACCGAAGTTCTCCGCGGCTCGCTCGGCTGCCTTGAACAAAAATGCTCCAACATTGGCCATCTCATGTTCTTTTACTAACTGCAGCAGTGGATCCGTGCTTTTTGCAACCTGACAAGCAAGACTCAAAACCAAAAGATCATGCATACACTCCAAGCTTAAAAGGCCGCGACCACCCTGATGGCGTGAGAGGTAAATGCGGGAGACTGATGAGCGGAGATGGATGCTGCGGTGAAGATGCATCAGTTTTCGTGTGCTAATGTCCAGTTCGCGCAACTCTTCTCGCGTCCACTTAACTACTCCAAATGAATGAAGCAATACAGAAACTGCTAGCATGTTAGTTGCAGCAACCTTATTCAGTTCGGACTTCCATATTTTCCTTAAGCGTTGCCTGTAATTGCTTCTCAGCTCGGTCTTTACAGCTTTAACATCCTGAGTACGATTTTGGTCGATACCTAAATATCGATACGTTTCGTTATTTCTTAGCGGACGGAGAATCACGCTGTCAGCAAGTTGATCAGCCTCTAAATCGTTACCATATCGGCCCTTCACCAGCCTAAGTTTTGCACATTTGTCGCCCCGTTTAAATGTAATGGGATCATTAATGATTTTTGTGCTCCAGATGTTAGGGAGAATTTAGATTTCCAGAGCGGCATCAGCTGTTCGATGCAACGAATTAGGTTAGAAAGAACCTTGAGATCTTTAAGCAGATGCAATATTAATTCATTCATTATTTTATTATTATTATTATTTTTTTTTTTTGTAGAAGAATCTGTTCTTTAATTTTCCTAAAAATATTTTGTCGCACCCTGTAAGAGTTTTTTTGTATAATAGATCAATTTTTAGACTAACCGGTATAAGATGCTCTTTTCGTTATAAATAGCTAGCTTGTCAAGAACCAACCTATTTACCGACAGAAAACCAAAAAAAGTAACCAGCGGTTTTTTTGTAGTAACTTTAACAAAAAATTCTTCAAACATTTTTAATTATTTAGGGCTGCCTATACTGCACGTAAACGTCGTTTTTTGTCAGTGGGTTAGTTTATTAAGCAAAATATACTTTGTGTACTTTTTATTTCCAGAAGGGCGTATAAATATATTTGTGGAGGAAAAAAGGAAAAAAAACCTTTGTTAATAAAATCGCCGTAAAAAGACTTGGTTTAGGGATGAACATAAAAACTTTAGTAATGTAGTATTTCTTTTTATACAGGGTGTTTCAGATTGTTGTTAAGAAAATGGAAGGTCAGATTCTACATTAAAAAATATAAAGAAAAGTTTTATATGAACATAGTTCCGCAAATTTTTCGTTCTGAAGATACAAGGTGTTGAACTTTTCAAACAACTGAAACGTTTTAAAAACACTTATTTTAGTAAAAATTGTAAGACTGTTTATAATCTTTATTTAAATATGTATTTATTGTTGTTGTTACATAATTGCTAATAAAAACTATAAAACCTAATTAAAAAGAGAAAGTGTCTGCAATATTTCCTTCTGAAGAAACGTTTAAATTATAGCCTAATTAATTTAGTATATAAATGGTACGAAGAACATAATTCTCCT
>JACEGR010007179.1:0-52353 GCA_014170235.1 Listronotus bonariensis | reverse complement strand
ATATCTATGTAACGGAATCTTTGAGCCTAATTTTTACCAACTTCCAGCGATTCAATTTCTTTGAAACTTTGCACACGTATCAAGGACCGATGACAATGCAATAATTTAAAACAGTATCCCGTTATCCTGATTAGGACCGCCAGAATAAATAAATTCCTTTACAGATCCTCTGTGTCTCTTGACAAAATGGCGAAGGAATTTTTTAGTGAATAAACTGGAGCATTTATTTTTAAAAACTAATTGATATATCGAACTAAAAATGAAAAATAAATAATAGTTTAAAAAACTAAAAAACACGCTTTTATATGCAACCGAACTAAAAATTAGAAAATAATTTTTCATTACAAAGAGTTTGTCACTTCAGAATAAAAGCGTGGGGTGCTTAATATATTAAATGTTATAATTATTCTATTTGCAAATATCTATGAGGGAAAAGTTATGAAAAAATAGTAAAATGCACCCCACGCTTTTTACTCTGAAGTGACAAACTCTTTGTAATGAAAAATTATTTTCTAATTTTTAGTTCGGTTGCATATAAAAGCGTGTTTTTAGTTTTTTATATATCAGCCTATCTTTAACAGTTTCTAAGTTATTGATGCTTAAATACTCACATTTTTGGCTTATATTACTTAAAATAAATATATCAATATTAATTAAATAAAGGTAATGCAGGTAATCAACCCATACTTTATGGTTATTAAATTTTTTCTTATTAGTAGATGTCACATTGGGTTTTCATAATGAATTAGGTATACTTTAGACGAAAAACTACAGATAGTAATGCTATATTTCAATTGTCAGATACATTCTAGTGAAACAAAAGGAAGATTATGAAAAACTAAAATAAAATAGGTAAAAACTTTAACGATTTTGAAGGATCAGGTACCACCTGCGTTACATGCATTTTATATTGTTTTATTTAAAAAATATAAGCCAAAAATGTGACTGTTTAAGCGTTAATAACTCAAAAACAGTTGTAGACCCACATATAGTACTATATGCTTTATTTGTTTTCTGGGAGATTAAATGTAAACAAAATATTATATGGCTTTTCTCCAGAATAAAAAAAGTTTATTTAACATTTTATGAAAATTAAAACTTTTATACATTATGTAGAACTATTCTGCTCTTACACAATATAATAAAAGTTATTATTACTTTAAAAGAAATAAGATACCTAATAGGTGTATCTTTTACCAGTTAATTTTTCCAAAAGAAATGTTAAACTCTAAAGTATCCATCAGACATTTCATTTTTATATATTTTTTCTGTTCTCTAACAAGTTTATCAATAAGTTTTTAGGTAAACTTTTTACCACATTTTTGGTAAACTATTTACCACATTTTTGAGACGAACCATTGGCCCAGTTCTCGTCTGGCGTCTTGTTAAGATTTTATTTTATTAGATTAAAATAATTTCAACCGAGTGCTAATGAACCTTTGTTTATAGATTGAAACCTTTGTTTTGTAAGTAACTTAATATTAAATATTTCATTATTTTATTTCTTTTAAAGTAATAATAACTTTTATTATATTGTGTAAGAGCAGAATAGTTCACATAATTTATAAAAGTTTTAATTTTCATAAAATGTTAAATAAACTTTTTAATTTTATTCTGGAGAAAAGCCAAATACTATTTTGTTTAAACATATAGTACTCTTTTAAAAAACACTTAAGGTTACCAATAGAATTTAAAAATGTTATAATAAAAGGGTTTCATTTAAAAATGGAGCATTAATGACGTTAGTCTTTTATTTTTCATGCAAAGATTTTATTGCGATTTTTTATTTCTCCAAGCTAAACACATCGAATAACTACCTTGAATTTTTTAAAAATACGGGTAAAGAAAAAAATGTGCCGTTCTTCCTCTTAAATGGAATACCTTTTATATACGAATAAGCGCCCTGTATTTTGCCCACTTTACTTATACGCTTAATTAATATTGTAAAAGCAACGTTATTTTTACATTTATTTTTTGACTTAAGTACCCCAAAAAAATAACTAATGGTGAAAATTACCATAATAAATTAAAGTCGTCAGGTAAAATTTCACCATCGAGTCAAAATACATAAATTTTAAGGGCCGATGATTATTTAAAAGCCTAAAATTTAACCAGCAGTGCTCATTTTGTGATTGTAGATATTGATTAAAACACAGTTGTTTTCCACATATAAATTGACTTGACAATTGTAATCTGCAATATTTCATATTATACATGATAGAAATGGAAAATAATCCATAAATAGTTAAATCATAAAACTGATGGTATCTACCAGCGTTTATACAGTGATCGACATAATTGTTGAACCGTAAGGAAAACTCTTTCATTTTTAAATTCCCCAAAAATTGTTAATTGCCTTTGCAAAATTTCCATATACCACGTGTACGCTAGGATTTATTAAAACCCCAATCAATGTTTTTAAATTTAATTATGTCGGAAAATGCTTTCTTTTTCGAAATACAGTGTGTCTAAGTTTTATAAAAAAAAATGCCTTTTTATCATAACCTTCCAACCATGAAGATATTTTCACAAAATTTGATACACTTCTTTTAACCATTAAATTTATTTTTTGTAAATTAAAAAAATTACCAGTGGCATTCGAACAAAATTTATATTGTTTTTTTGAGGAAAAAATAGTACGCCACTGCTTTTTCTTCGAATCAATATTATTTTTTAAATACTTATTTATTTTGAGGCCAATTTGGTTTTTTTGTTACTTTTTCGTACAACGAACTGTTTTCGTTTTAAAAAATAAAAACCATTTTAATGCAGAGATTTTTATTAAAAATCAATCACTACGTTTATATCGAATAGTTGGAGCTAGCTTGAGTTAAAGCGGCTTTTAAAAGTGACTTGACAAAAGCGATATAAACGCGCTTAAAAGTGACTTAAATCGTTCAAGTCAAGCCTAAAAATAAGTAGGGTTGACTTCACTGAAGCCGATTAGAAACACGATATAAACGATTTAAGCGGGCTTAATAATTGCCTAACTTGAGATGAATGCTTCCTCGAACGTCATCAGTGTCAATTTCATATATGATTTTGACATTTTTATATAAAATATGAGTGGAAAAACAGATGAAAAAACTTTAAAATAAGCTTACACCAACAACAGCACACAAAACGGGACAAATTTAAAAGTGAGGTTTGTTTTTCATTTCATGTCTACTGTGAAGTTGGATGCAAAACTGCCGCATGCGTACAACGATGGCCTGAAATGTGCTTGACCTCGATTTTTAATCGACATTCAAGCCACCGAAATAAACATGTATACTAGGAAATCGCTTCAGAGCTGCTTTGTTTTCAAGCCAGCTCGAACTATTCGATATATACGTAGTAAATCATAAGGTATCTGAGGCATATAAGGCCCGAGTTTTAATAAGGCCCATATTTCAAAACTCGCGAAAAAATACATGGGTTTAGATTTAAACGTTACCCATACATGCTTAAAACCAATAAATATATTTTTTTATCTTTGGACAAACCACGAAGGCTAAAAGCCTAAATACTAACGTACCGTGGTTGTCTTAAGCGAGGTAAGAGGGAGTTTGTTGACACCGGACTTAAATACTTGAAGATTTGGGGGGAAGGAAAGACCTCCGCGGGCAGCAGGTTCCACAATCTAGAAACTCTAGGAATAAAAGAACGAACAAAGTGAGAAGTTCGGGGCCTGTCCAGTTGGACCGTATAGGGATGCATACGCGCGGAACCACGAGTTTCTCTGTTGGGAACCGTAAGTGGAGGAACTATACTGGACAATTCTTCAGAGCAGAAGCCATGGAAGTACCTATAAAAAGCGATAAGTCCCCCACAGCTTGACGATGGGCAAGAGAGGGAAGCCTTTCTGAAAGTGAAGGATCATTAATGAGACGAATAGCTCTTCTTTGAATAGAATCAAGAATGCTTAGGGTTGTGGGGGACGCCATGTCCCAGATATGAGAACAATATTCCAAGGGAGGTCGGATTTGGGACACATATAAAGTGTATAAATTAGAAGCGGAAAAATACTTTTTGGTTTGAAAGAGAAATTCAAGCATTTTTGAAGCTGCCGTGGCTATAGATACAATGTGTTTATGCCAGTTACGGTTACTTTCAAATGTGACGCCCACGAGATTGAAGGTGTCTTTGCTCTGTAAAACTTGGCCGCTCATAAGTAGAGGATGAGTATTTGATGAGTCTTTTCGCGACAAGGAACATGACTGTGTTTTGGATGCATTAAAATGGACTTGATTTTGGTGCCCCAATCCAATATTAAATTAAGATCCTGCGAAAGAGATATCTGCATCGCTCTGCGTTTATTTTCCAAGTCAGGTTTAGTGATGGGTTTAGGAACCTGAAAACTGGAGTGAAGGGTACTATCGTCGGCGAAACTATGAATGGAATTAGTTGTGGACGAGAGAAGGTCGTTGATGTGAAGAAGAAACAATTTTGGTGCCAGAACTGAACCCTGAGGGACTCCAGCATTTACTTGGTGAAAGCTTGAAGAATGGCCGTCCACAATAAGTGATATTCGTCGATCAGATAGATAACTAGAGAGCCAAGTACAGAGTTTGGTTGAAAGACCATAGGAGGGAAGTTTATTAAGAAGTGCGGTATGCCAGACCTAGTCAAAAGCTTTGGATATATCAAGAGCAACGATCTGGGACTCACCTAGAAACTTAAGCGACTTATTCCAACAGTGTGATACGAACGAAAGAAGATCTGCTGTAGATCTTTTGTGGCGAAATCCATACTGCCTGTCATGCAAAATTTTGTGTTTTTCTAAGTACTTAAGAATTTGTGAATTAATTAATTTTTCCATTACTTTACAAAAAACTGACAGAATTAAAATTGGTCTAAAGTTAGATGAAAGGGATTTAAATCCTTTCTTCGGAATAGGTTGAACACGTGCAGCTTTCCAGCTCTCCGGAAAGATACCTGTGTCGTAAGAAATTCGAAAGAGCCGAGTTAAGATTGGTGCAAGTTCTGGAGCACATTTTTTTAAAACGATTGCTGGTATGCCATCCAGTCCAGACGATTTCTTGGTGTTAAGGGAAGAAAGGATACGCTTAATGTGTTTTACTTTAAAAATAATATCGGGCATTTTATGAGGAACTGGGGTAACCGTTGGAATTGGATGATTTACGGAAGGGTCAAGGGTTGAATTGGCAGCAAATTGTTTGGCAAATAGTTCTGCGTTTTCTTTAGCGGTAGAAATAATTTCATCTTCCAAAGTTAGTGGTGGGAAAGAACTGGTACAAAAATTCCTACTTATGTTTTTCGCAAAGGACCAAGAAGATTTGATACCATTTGAGCAAGAAAAACTTTGTTTTTAATACGATTGTCGAAGGAGTCTTTGGCTTCAGAAATTGTTTGATTGTAGAAGTTTCTTGCTTCAATGCTGGCCTGTCGGTTTTCTGAACTTTTAAAATTCTGGCTTTATCACAAGATTTGGAAAACCAGGGTTTGTTATTGGATTATTTGGGGTTCTTGATGGTGTGTGGAATATAGGTTTCAATGCCCAATTGAATTGATTCAGTTAGTTGATTGCAAATTTGAGAAGGATTACGAGAAGAAAAGCAGATGGAATTCCAGGGGTAATTGGCGAAGAAGTTCCTTAGGCCATCCCAGTCGGCTGAGTTGTAGTGCCATACTGTGCGTGGTGGCATGTATTCATTTACCTCGGGATGTGCAGGGTAAGATATAGTAACTAAGCCATGATCTGAGCGACCTAGGGGTGCTGTGACAGATGTTTGATAGAGTTCGGGGCTGGTAGTAAGAAAGAGATCTGGGGGATTTGAACTATGATTTGGGATTCTAGGAAAGTAGGTGGGTTTCATAATAAGGTTGATAAGAGAGTTACTGACTGCAAAGATTTCGGCTGCTCTGCCTTGGGGGTCAGTTTTTGAAGAGCCCAGCCAATCCTTATTATGAACATTGAAGTCGCCAAGCACGATTACGTCAGCCGATGGAAACTGAGAAATTATGCTATCGATCTTTGTTGAAAGAAAGTCAAAGAATTCGACATAGGAATTATTAGATGGGGACTGGTACAAACAGCAGATAAATTTAGTTGAAGACCTAAGGGAAAGTTTGAAACAAAGGATATCAGGTCTACCCGATTCAAGATTGGAAACTCGAGCACAAGCCAGATCGTTGCGGACGTAAACACATACGCCACCATGTGGGCGGAAAGACGAAATAAGTTCGTAGCCTGGGAAGAGAAGGTGGCTGGTTGAAGATTTAGAACTTATTTGTGTTTCCGTTAGAAACAGTATGTGGGCCTTAGATGACTGAAGGTGATGATGAACGGAGTATATATTGGTGTTGAGCCCACATATGTTTGCAAAAGAAATTAAACTTCTCGATGAAGGCCTCCCGGATGCACCCCTCGACCGGATATCCGAATGGAGGGGTATTTTACCTCCGGAATATTTTACTTCCGGGTGTGCCGCCATCATTTGTACATAGTTTGGGGGATTAAAAGAAAAAGAAGGAAGAAGGAAAACTGACTCACACCCCCAGAACCCGAAACGTCCGTTAAGACTTCACGGGTCCTTTAAAGGGTGAGTGGGGTGGTACCTCCTCAGGCAAGGAAAGCTCCTCTACCACCTACCACCAATATTACGGGAAGAAAGCGGAGGCTGCTATGTCATACCCTTTTTTTAGTATCTAAGAATTTGTTACAGGGTGCTGTATCATCATAAGGCTTTATAATAATTGCCAGAAGAAAACTATTGGTATTCGGACTTTATTTTTGTTTAGAAATAAGGTAATATATTTTTTAATTTTTCGATATCGCTGTTCAAAACTTTGCGTTTTTTTTTTTTTTTTTTGAAGTAAAAAAGGTATTTTGTTGTAAATTGGTGTTTTTTAAAATTGTGTCTAGCGGCTAATAAGGCCCACTGGAGTAGGTCATAACTTATTAAAGTCAATAAAAGAAAATTTGTGTGCTGCTTGGGTAGCTACAGAACATACTAACACCAGTGGATTAAGAAAATGTAGAGCAAAGGAATATAAATAAGTCTAAAGCTTAGTTCATAAGCTTGCGAAATGCGATTTGCGAATTGCGAAACTTGTTCTGATTGGTCAATTTGTAAAGACTTTCGAATGTTTCGTTACAAATTGACCAATCAGAACACGATTTGCAATTCGCAAATCGCATTTCGCAAGCTTATGAACTAGGCTTTACTTTTAAGAGCTATGTATTTTCGACTTGGAACTATGCTTTAATAAAAAATGAGCCCAGGAGAAGGGCAACTAATTATAACTAATAAACCAAAGATTATTTAGGATATGAAATATAAAAATTTCTTTTATTATTTTCTTTTAAACAAAAAAAAATATATTTTGCGGCCTTATTTTACTATGGTGGTTTAATAAGGCCCATAAACAAGGGTTTTAATAATTTTTATAGTTGGTTTCATATTTATTTTTGTAATTTAATTTATATTTAATTTTTACAATAAATAAGCATCTGATACAAAGGTTTAAAAACATCGAATTTTTTGACCACATTTGTAATGACGTCACTTTTAAATACGGTTTAAAATGTCTTTTGAATTGTTGACAATAAAAAATACGGCTTAAATAACAAAGTATTGTTTGGTACACACTGTCCATTTATAATCACCAGTCTCGTTAATATTCAGTGGTTTATCTGTTTACAAATCCTTTTATCCCCATTAAATCTATTTTGTGTTCTGTGTATTTCATATTGACATATTAACAGACACACTAGAGTAATATTCGAATATATGTACCATCGCGTTCAAAAAAAACTCAGACACTCAAAATATTATATGCTACTAGCTCCCTGACTATTATAATTTTTTTTTGACTGACAACGTAATACCTGTTAAGTTTGGATAGTTTTATTATTGGGATATAGACAATTCAGGTAATTTATACCAGCTAGGTTTATTTATTACAGAATTAAATTACTTAATTATACAAGTGTAGGAAATCAAGCAAAACAAGCTTGTGTGTGTTTTTTTTTTAAACGCGATCCATCGCTTTCAAAAAATACACAAACGCAAAAAATTAAATAAGGTTTTTATTTAAATTAAATAAATCAAATAATTATTACATTATTTAAACAACAACAGGTTATACTCTTAAAAATAGAAACTATATTAATATTTTGTAATAGAGCCATTATTTTCTAATACACTCCGCAAACGTCGGGGCATACTAAACACTAGATTTTGTGTAAGCTGGTTATCAATATGATCCCAAGCTTGCATAATTTTTTGCTGGAGCTCTTCTTGATTTCTTGGTCGAAAATCATGTTGGTGAATTATTTTTAACATAAGCCCCCACACATTTTCGATCGGGTTGAGATCAGGGCTCTTTGGAGGGAACGGCAGCACATTAATATTATTTTCGTCAAGGAATGCATTAATAATTCGGGCCTGATGGACTGGCGAGTTGTCATGCTAAAAAGTAAAATCATCCCCATATACAGCTTCCACCGATGGTAGCATAACTTGCTCTAATATATCCCTATAAACGGGCGCAGTAAAACGTCCTGGAATAACTCTTAAAACCCCTGGTCCTCTGGCACTAATCCATGCCCAAACATTAACCGAAAACCTACCGCTTCTTGCAACCTTTCTAGTATATTGACTATTATATCTCGTTCCAGTGGGTCCATATACTCTAATTTTTCCATTATGACACGACTGGAAAGTTTTCTCATCAGAAAAAATAACTTTTGGCCACAGATTATCTGCATTTAGAAACTCCCTGGCAAACCGCATTCGTCTAATTTTATTTTCTTCCGTCAAAAAAATTTTATTTGCTGCGGACCTATTCCTTATAATTTGGGAATTCCGAATTCTCCTTCTAGCGGTTTGAATGGATGCCGGAAAGTTAGCGACTTCTTTGGCTTGGAGAGCGGTGTGAAATGGATTGGCCTGTAAATATTGTATTAAACCGGCATCTTGCTCCGCATTTGAGCTTTTTTCCGGCCTGAGCCTGGGTTTCTTCTCATATCGCCAAAATTATTGATTTTTTTCTTTGCAAGTAGAACGGTGTTCTTGTCTACGCCAATCTCATTGGCTATATTCCTTATTGCAACTCCTTCAATAACTCTTGTATGTAGTATTACTTTTTGTTGCTGGTTTAGACGAGGCATAATATCAGCAGATGCCAAAACTGAATATTTTTTTGACTGACAACCTATACTGACAACTAAGTACCTATTAATTTTTGATAGTTTCATTATTATTATAATATAGAAAAATCAGGTAATTCATAAAAGTCCGGGAGATCAAACCAAATAAGCTTGTCTGAGTTTTTTGAACGCGATGGTACATATAAAAATGTATTTGAATGACAGTTTGTTATTACAAGTCAAAATAGACAACCATTAGTTTAAGAAACATTAATTATGTTGTTTTAAGTTCGACATTAATTTTAGGATTTAGGCAAACCTGCCATATTTAAATGATTTTTTCTGTACAAACATTCTAATATAACAAGTAGCTGAGGGCCTCTTCTCCACTTTGACTACCCTGTGGCGAATGCGTGATCAACGTATTGTTGCTTAAAAACCAGAAATTTTATGGATGTCGAAGGCGACAATATGTATTCAAGATTAGAAAATAGCCGGCCTGGAATGGACGTAGCTCTGATTATATATGATTTGGAACGATAAAAAATTATTTTCAAACAGTATCTTTACAGGATATTAGATTCTTCGGATCATGGTAGCGATCCAATGTGGCTGTTCATTAAGTTCGCTCATAGAATTTTCTTTCAAAATTTTATGTGTTGAAGTTATGTATCCCCGGAGTTAAACAGGTTTTTGTCATAAAAATAAAATAGATGAAGCAGTTGTCTTATTAAAAAAATACAAAAAATTAGAAAGTATTTTTAATTAAGAAAAGTGGAAAGCCAAAATAAATTATTTGTTGCTACCATAGTTGTTCAAGTTTTTGCCAATATGCTATCTTCATATACTTAAATGATTATAATGTAATTTTTTATTTAATTTATTGTAACGTTTTTAGCGGTGGCTAAAAAGGTACAAATTTTTAAATACGTGTTAGTTTTTAAAATACATGGCATAAAAGAGAAATGCCTAAATTTTAAAATTGTGTTTATTCTTTTTAAATTTATTTTTACATATTTTCTACTAACGGTAATACATAATATTTATTTTTATTAAAATACAAATTGTTATTTTTAACAACAATTAAAAAATTAATTACATATTATGTTACTTAACAATAGACATTTTAATTTAAAAATTTAATAAAATGACACGCAAGTAATCTTAACAACGCTTCCTCATTTCATCCTACATATATAAAGTCATTAGCGCCGACATTCCAAAAGCAAAATACCAACAAAAATACAAATTATTGTTTAAATTTAATTAAACAAAATAAAAAAACACAAAAGAATCACCCTCAGAACTAATAATTTACGGCACGTTTAATTCTATAATTTTTATGGTACCTAATTATTTAACTTATAATCATTTTAAATATTATTAAAAATAACGGTATTTTCCTCTTTAACCATAAAAAAACTTATTAAATGGCTAAACATTTTCTTTACTATTTTTATTTTCTTACCACGTTATGGTACCTAAGGGTGTATCTATTTGCAGTCAATACATTTTTTCAAAAGTAATGTCAAAGTAGGATTAGATATTTTTTTTACATTTTTAGTCAGATCAACAGTAATTTTTCACATTTTTGAAACGCAAAGGGATCAATTTACGTCTGGCAGTCTCATTAATAACCTATTTTATTAAATTATGATAAAATAATTTCGACCGGAAGCCCTTGAATTTATGTTTAGGAGTTACAACCCTCTCTGTATAGTAAGTAATTTGTTTAAAACACCTAAATAAAAATAATTGTTTTATATTCATAAAATTATAAATTTATTTCTTTTAAAGTAAGTAACTTCTATTTTATTATGCAAGGGCAGAATAGGTTTTCATAATATGTAAAAAGTTTAATTCCCTTAAATTTTGTATTAAATATTTTTATCCTGGAGGAAAGCCAAATATTATTTTGGTATAAACGTTTTATTCTAACCTTAAGATCAACGTTAAAACCTCCACTTTCCAAAAATTAAACGATTTTTCCTAAATTTTGGTGTATGGGGTCATCCCCGATCATGAATCCCGAAGTTAGCTTTGTAAGATGACGGGTCCAATATAGTGGACCAAATATCTATCTAAAACAGATTTAAACCGAATTCGCTTAAAGGGTTGCCTATTAAAACTACATTGTACAATTTGCAAAACGCAAAAGGGCGGATCCAATATGGCGAACAAGATTTTTATTACTGTGCCACATTACGTACAATATAGTCATTTTACAACAACATAAAATGATGACAAATATAAATGTTAAACCGAGAGTTGGGCGCCATTTAAAAAAATTAAATGTAAAGGGTGATCTTGTTGCACATCATTTTAAAGCTCCTTACGAGTTCTTTATAACCCTAGAATATAAGGTAAATACCTTTACCTACTACGAAATGGCGGTACTTTCAAAAACACCTGAATACCTGATTTAAATGGCCATATCTCCAAAACTAATAAAGTTAGATATTCCTAATGTGGTATTTTCTTAAAGATCTTTTAGATATCTTTTAAATGGTAATATAATATACAGGGTGCGTCATTAAAAACAATCTATATTTTTTGACCTAACCTGTATATTATCACTAATATTACCATTACATAAATTCTGAAAAGAGCATTAGGAAAATACATTATGTATTTAACTTTATCAGATTAGGAAATACGGCCTTTTAAATGAGATGTTCAGGCAATTTTTTAAGTACCAACATTTTGTAGTAGGTAAAGGTATTAACTTTTATTTTGGGGTTATAAAGTACTCATTAAGAGCTTTTAAATCATGTGTCCTTGTTTCCATTTATTTTTTTTTCTTTAAAATGGCTACCCAGCTGTCAGTTTTACATTTTTATCTGCCATTTCTTGTCTAAAATCTGGTTGATGGTGTCTTACTTATGTCCTCAAATTTTCATGAAAAAATGCCAAACATTTTAAAAGTTAGGAGGAGAGTCCTCAATTTAGACAAGCACTGTATCTTGGTAAAACGGTTTAGAAAAATCCAACATTTTTTTATAATAAAACACATTAATTAAAATTATATTAACTGTGAAAAACTGCAATAAAACACAATTTACTTTTTATTAAATTCTACGTAAAAATGTACTGTCACAAAGTAACGGACTCGGTAACGGACACCTCAATCGATTTTGAGAATTTATTTCACTACTAGACCTATAGGTTCTTACTTTAAACATACCGCTAACGAAAGCAAAGAGAACTATTAATAAAAAACATAAAAAAAATGAATAAATAAATTTACACAATTGAAACAAAATTGGACCAAATCCAATGGAAAAACCCAAATTTTCAAGATCTTTTTCTGAAGGTCATTATTTTTAGAAAATTAAGTTTTGACTGACTATTTTTCAATGGCAAAATTTTAAATCAGTATAGTTCCGGCGCCCATGCATACGCTTCTAAAACACATAGAAACCCAATACCTCCAACGGACCGGCAGACTGTATTATTTTTAGGTTCATGATCTCCAACATTGCTTTCTCCTTCGTTCGCTCATTGGTCTACGTCCCACAAAATTCAGGCACAGCCAACTTTTATTATATCAATCGTTAGTTGTAGTTAAACACGATTTTTAGTAGTTCATTTATTTTGTTCATGAAAGTACTGCAACACGCGGATCAACCGTGCCGCGTCAATATGGCTAACTAAGAGTTAAAAGATACTTTAGGTCATATTTTGAGCTTAAAAAATGTGGGTGCAGGTTAAAGTGCAATAAAGGATACAGTTAATTCGAGAAAGGTAATTATTTATTCCAAATTAAGGCAAAACTGCTTGTTTATAAGTAATAAAAGTATGGTTCAGTTATTTAGGTCTTAACTTTCTTGTATTGAGCAAGTCATTAGACCTAGATTGTTGTCCTTGCTTATTTTACAATTACAATTTGATTTAAATAAGCTGCTACAACTATATTTACATACATAAACTGTGATTAATATTTATTTGTTTTAATTATAAATTTGTTAACTGCAAAACTATTAATTCTAAAAAATATCTTTTATTTTTTAATGATAGTAACGCAATTTAAAAAAAAATGTTATTAAGTAAGTAATTTAGTCGTTTTGTGTTTCTAATATCCAATATTTATTTGTCCTAATTATAAATATATGGATGTTTTAAACAATAGAATAAAACTATTTTTATTTGAAGATAATATAATTTAAATACGTAACGTTAGGCGCCATTTTAATAAGTTTCAGGTT
Source organism: Listronotus bonariensis (assembly GCA_014170235.1). NCBI lineage: Eukaryota > Metazoa > Arthropoda > Insecta > Coleoptera > Curculionidae > Listronotus > Listronotus bonariensis. Next base: position 39,051 of record JACEGR010007179.1, on the reverse strand, counting down.
GTTTTGACACTGAAGTAATTAAAGTGAAGTATATAATATACATTTGTTTTAATTATTAATTTATCCGCGTAATGTTTTTTTTTATTTAAATATAATTTATTGTACAATTTTTTTATGTTTTTGAGTGATCTTTAGGTATACCATACAATTTGCTTAATTATGTAGTACATATCTACCTTTTATGCCCATTTAAACATTTGTTGTCCTTTTATACAATCTTAAAAATGTACCCTACGTTGGGCACCATTTAATAGAGATTTTATGTTGTTTAGAATCCAAGACTATTACATAATTATTTATTTTATTTATGTCATAAATAACTTAGATTTAATTTAATTGTAAAGTAATTTTAAGTTACCCCTATAAATGTTTAAAAATTTGTTACACTCTTATACAATCTTTACATTGCCCCACATTGGCGGCACTTAATAGAGTTTGATGTTCTTTGGACTCTAAGACTAATAAATAATAATTTGTTTTATTAAATTTATAAATTACTTAGATTTATTTAATAATTGTAAAGTAGTTTTAAGATATAACTTTATATGTGAAAATTTGTTACCCTTATTTACAATCTTAAAAACGTTCCCCACGTTGGGAGCCATTTATTAGAGTTTTGATGTTGTTTGGATTCTAAGACTAATAGAAAATTATTTGTTTTAATTAATACATAAATTACTTTAATTATTTAAATTGTAAAGTTATTTTAAGTTATTTTTTTATATGTTTAAAAATTTGTTACCCGCCTATACAATCTTAAAAATGTACCCCTACGTTTTTAAATCTTATTTAAATGTTTTGTAATATTAGTAGTTACCGTATACAGGCAAAAAAACATTAATAACTTATGCTTGGTATTAAAAATTACAAACATAGTAAAATATTTGCTTAAAAATTATTACGTTTTATATTATAATTATAATTCGTAAGTATCCTAAAAATGTATCTTTTTACACAAAAATTATGTGTTGCGATTGACAAAATTAAATCATGCTTTTTAATAGAACGATGATAATATGAAGTTGTGCAGTATTCACTCTGTGGATGATTAAGATTTTTAACATATTTAACAGTTGCCAAAATCTAAATATAATCAATTTGAATTATTTTAAATGTAGTATCTTGGCAAATCACGAATATGGGTCTAGAATAAACTATAAATTAATTTTATTTACAAGCATGGCTTTTCTTCTGATTCACAGATTTTGTCATTACTTATAAAATTTAAGCAAATCATAAATAACTCTTATTTAAGTTTCTCTTTTTTTCTTATTTTAACAAAACAATATTTAGAAGGTACAGAAAGTGCAATATAATTTCTATTTATATTACCTAGTATGTAAAAATAAATCATTTAGAATAAACAGTGGGTCAATGTCAAAGCTCACATTTATATATTATGAAGGGAAATAAGGTACTTAGTTAAATAACTTTTAACGAAATTGTGTAACAATTAAAAAATACTATTAATAAACTTACACTGTTTTTAATTTCAGGTTTCTAGGGTTTATAAGGTGAACCTCTATACGCACATAGGTCCTAAAATTCTTAGTTTTTGAACTTTGGGGAGTTAAAAATTAAAAATAAAATATATTGTTTTTATATTATCTTTTATACCAATTCAAATATTTCTAAAAATTTTAAGAAACGTCTCCTATGCATCATCAATCTTATTTAAAATTTTCGTATACAAATTTTATATCTTGACCTTTACATATGTAACGTAGGATTTTCGCGTAAATAAATATAAACCGTTTCTAGGCATGGTCAAGTCCCTATCTAATTAAACAATAAATAAAAAAATGTATTTTTTGACCTTAAATTTGTTTTAAAGTAAAAAATAAAAAAAAAATGAAAAATGCAGTGGCGTACCATTTACCACTCAGGGACGATATTGCTAAAAAAATTGTATGCCAAAAAATGTCTTTTGATGCGTAAGAGACGTCTTTCAAATATTTTTAAATTATCTAAATTGGTATAAAAAATAACATTAAATTTTTTATTTTTTATTTTTAACACTCCGTAGAAACACTGAAGCGTTTGGACATATGTTCATATAATTTTTTATTCTTATTTTTCATTGCATAATCTCTCTTTCGGTTACTGGACACCCTGTACAACCCTAAACAAAATAGGTGCATTTATATTAATACTATAATTTTAAATAATTAAAACAAAATTTTATTTAAAACTTACCGATTTAAAGCAGAATGTGTTAGCAAATATTCAGGATAAAAACCTACCTAAAAAAAAGAAAAACTTAAAAATATTGTGTTTAAATACATAAACAAATAAATTAAGTTAAGTAAAAATTTACCTAAATACTAACGAGCTTTTGCTACGAAACAATGTGATATCCATTTCCAATAGCACTTTACAATTCAGGCGTTGTAAAGCAAAGACGACCACTCCACAAACATGTATTTTTAATACATTAAATTTATTTATCATTATTTTCATTTTTAATAAAAATAAGGAGACAACAGTATTAGAAATTTGATAGTACATAAAAGCATCTGTTAAACCAAAAAATAATAATAAATAAAAAAAATTTGATGTACTTAATAGTTTTATTAAACAATTTAAAAAAAAAGAAAATATTATAAATTATATTTTAAAGTTGAATAACTTCGAAAGGAGCCGGTTTATCGAAAAATTATAGAAAGAGCTTTTTTGTAGAGCTTTTATTTTTGATAAACCATTTAAGAGTAAAAAAAAATAAGCTTTACCATGTTAACCATAGGGGAAATATAAATTTATCATGCATCTTTATATTAATATTAGGGCCATGGCATTGTCGGTATTTTTTTCTTATCATTTTCAACAATATTTTTAATATAATTTAAAAAAATGGTTAATTTTTTTAAATCAATGTAATAAACAGTCCTCATTTACTAAATTATAATTTATTGAACTATAATATAAATTTCAGGTTATGTTGCAAAAGAAAATATTTGTACCATATAGACCATAAGCAAACAAGTTTAATAATTAAAATATAGCCTTTTTATTAGAAAGTTTAAATGTATACTTATAAAGTGATTTATATTAGCGACTTTCCTGTGGTGACATCATGCATTAATATATTATTTTATCTAGTAATAAATGAAAAGTAAACCGGATAACGAAAATACGTTTTTAGTAGTAAGGTACATAATATAATCTTTGTTATTATTATTTTAGTTGGGGGACCCTAATTAGTTTTTAACATTTACTGCGCAGCTTTGGATCGGTTAAATTTAAAAACAATTGTTTTAGTTGGCAAACAAAAGTGTACCTGTTGGCCTCAAGAGAAACACTTTGGTAAAAGCATTTTTTTTAATTTTGAAGTTGATTTTTTAATAAACCTCTAAAAACTAAGTTAAAAAGCATACCCTCTTTTTGTATTTTTTTTGTAGATTTAATCAAATTTTATCGTTAAACCAAAATTTTTGCAAAAATATTTGCCGTTTTTTTATAAATAAATGCATTTAAAAGTCTTGCATTAAAAATTGTAGAGTCTTTTGTTATTTTGTTATTTTTAAAAAATAAAGAGAATTTGGCCAAATTCGGGATCTGTCAATAAAGTTTAATCAAAATCATGAAAAAATAAAAATACAGGATTTGCTGTTAAAACCTAGATTTTATCTGGAAGGGGGCTAAGAATTTTTTTCCCAAATTCTAAATATTTGTTTTATCAGGGTGTTCCCCATTAGTACACAAGGCTAGTGAAAAAAACCGAAACGGTTGATTATCTCAGCAACCGTCAAATATAAATGAACCAAATTTTGTGCGAAGATTGTGAAGAATTTAAAAATTATATTTGCAAGGTTGCCAAGTTTTTTCTAGGTTAGGAAATTTTTAAAATTTTAAATGGAATACCCCAATTTTTATTATTTTAATCAATTGCTTAAATTAACTGTTTTTGTAACCTAAAATTATCGTGTTTTTATTCATCCCAGTTTCGGAAATATGGCATCATGTTTCTTTCAAAATGAATACAAAAATGACTAGCATCAATTTTACGCGAAGAACCAATTCTAAAACGGTATTTACCAATCGGATATATTGACGTTTAGACAATTTATTATATGTGAAAGTTATCAACAATTATTACTGCGGTTATAATTGGTTAAACGCCTAAATTTGATGTAGGTATGATCAATTATTTTAAAAACGATTCAACCGAAATTCGTCAAAATTAGTACAAGGGGGTAACGGGACAATCTAAATTTAGGAATTTTATTTGCGCTGTTTCATAAATAATATTTTGTTTAAATTTAATCTCCCAGAAAACAAATAAAACATAAAATACTTTATTATATGGCTAAACATTTTTTAGTATTTTTTATCTGGGTAAGATACCTAATAGGTGTATCTTTTACCAGTTAATTTTTAAAAGTAATGTCAAACTCTAAAGTGTCCATCAGACATTTCATTTTTTATTTTTTTTCAGTTTTCTAACAAGTTTATAAGTAAGTTTTTAGGTAAACTGTTTACCATATTTTGGTAAACTATTTACCACATTTTTGAGACGCAACCATTGGACCAGTTCTCGTCTGGCGTCTTGTTAAGATTTTATTTTATTGCATTAAAATGATTTCAACCAAGTGCCAATGAACCTTTGTTTATAGATTGAAACCTTTGTATTGTAAGTAACTTAATATTGAATATTTCATTATTTTATTTCTTTTAAAGTAATAATAACTTTTATTATATTATGTAAGAGCAGAATAGTTCTTCATAATGTATAAAAGTTTTAATTTTCTTAAAATATTAAATAAACTTTTAAATTTTATTCTGGAGAAAAGCCAAATAATATTTTGTTTAAATTTAATCTCCCAGAAAACAAATAAAACATAAAATAAATTTTTCTGTTTTCCTTTTTTTTAAGGATCTTGAAATAATCGTAAAAATGAAACTCCTAAATTTAAAATGTCTAGTTCCTCCCTTGCGTTAAGTTTGATGAATTTCGGTTAGATCGTTTTTTAGATAATTGACCATACCTGGTCGTTTTTGTATTCATTTCGAAAGAAGCAAGATTTCATATCTTCGAAATTATTAGGAGTAAAAAAACAATAATATTGGGACACAAGAGGGTTAATAAAAGCAAATTGATTACAATAATATACATTAGGGTATTCCATTTAAAATTTTAAAATTTTCTAACATAGAGAGAAAACCATAAACTTGGCAACCCTGCAAATATATTTTTCAATTCGTCATGTCCAGCTTTCCCATTACACAAAATTTGGTTCATTTCTATTTAAGGGTTGCTAAGATAATCCACCGTTTCGGTTTTTTCTACTAACACCAAACATACAGGATGTTTGGTGTTGGTCCGATGTCTCACTTTTAAGATCAAAAAAAAAAATCTTGCTTGTTACGAGTCTGTTAAAGGTACCGCTTTGTTAAATGCATCTAGCGATAACAAAAAAATCTACTGTATTTTGGCCTTCATTGCGTTGTTGCCAAATATTTATATTATACAAATGGTAAATTTATTTTAGCAACAGAAGCTCCTTTAATTAATGTTTTCACAAGCCCCCTTACTATAAAATACATACAAACTTAAAGCTGACTCATTATTATTTCTGCAACTTTCCTTATCAGATTTAATATAATTTATATCTCCATAAAAACCTACGGAACTAGTTAGTAATATTTTTTTTATTTTAGGAAACACCTAGAAACTATTTTGGAAGACCACACATGCTAGAAATTTAAAAGACTGAACAAACAATTTTAAGACTGTGATACGAAAACGTGTGATTATATACAAATACAAATATTTAAAACAAAGTTAGATAAACTTAACTTAACTACGTTAACTACGTAACTACCTTTAACTTAACCACTTTATACCCTAAAAAAATCCATACTACAAGGAATCTATACACTTTCAAAATGGATTTCTTGTCAGAATTTGACGAGGAAATGGCTAAAAATGATACTTACGACCTTAAGTTTGGCAACAAAGTACAACGAGTTGGAAAGATTTTTTCCTATACGTTCTGGAGAACTATGATCAATGGTGAAATTTTCTGGAGTGTTCAAGGAAATAATAACGACGGATCTGCTTGGATTGTTACCCAATATTTTGGGCGCCCCGAAGAAGCCAAGAGGTAAAAACTACACTATTTTAATTAAAATTATACTTTTATAATTTTTGCTGCTACTAAGCCAAATAAATGACGATATTAAAAGGTACCTTTTATAGTTATTAAGGTATCAAGGGTATTATACGGATAATAACGCTTGAGGTCGATGGTGTGTTTCCCAAGGGCCTTTGGCCTGAGGGATATACGTTGCGTTATTATCTCTTATACCCGTGGTGCCTTTAATGTTTAAATGTTTGACTAAATATTCTTTATATGAGAAAAATTTGAATAAATTTTGAATGTATTAGTTTAAACCAAATTAGGTGACAAATAATAATATTATTTCAAAGTCAGTTAAATACGAAATATTATCTTAGGGCGTTTTTTTTTAAATAACGCCTTAGGGTAATATTTCGTATTTGATGACGATGATTATTATTTGTCAAATAATATACCAGTCGGATATTAAAGTTTATTTGAATTTAGCTTTGAAAATCCCAATTACTAGCATTTATCTTAATACTGTAGTAAAAGTATGTATAATTCAAGATAGTACGCTTTAAAAACTAAAAACTTAACTATGACTATTGGTGGTGCCAATCTTCTTACAGTCAGACAAACAAAAAATAAATTATACAAGGTCTGAACCTTTACGCATAAACTTAAAAATATTTTTTGTATTTATTTATTTTATTTACTTTAAGCACATATACCTTATACCAAATAATATTAAAAAAACTATAACCTTTCGCTTGCCGCTTAAAACAAATGTAAAAATATTAGGGGCGGTAATTTCTAATATATTTATGTAAACTGATAACGCTGTTAACGTTAACGGTTAACACGAACCATTGAAGGCCAGTACCAACCACATTAGCAATATCGTAGCCAAAGCACAGAATAATTAACTAAAAATGTTTCTTCTTTGTGAAAACCAAAACCAACAAATAAGTTGTGATGGTATTTGGTATGCCTGTTGGACTGTGTAGTTGTGAGTATATTTTTACGGGATTAAAGTTAAAATTATGGCTTATAATTATTCATCAATTATAGACACAAAAATAAGTAACTATTTTGTTTAACAATATAGCTTAATATTTGTCTTTAAAATATACGTTTTTTTTTAGTTTAAAAATTATTTATTATTTTCTCCCAACAAAATATTTTAGTCACTTTGTTTACCTTATTGCTTATTGCTTGTTTTTAACAATTATTTTTCAAGTTTATGAAACATTTTTATTAAAAAAGTATTTAAAAATATATAAATATTTTTTTATGTACTTATTAAGGTTCAAGAAATACAGCGTGTCTAATAAAATTTAAACCATAAGAAATTTTTTTAATTATTTATTTTAGAAAAAAAAGTTATTCTTTATAAAATTTTGGTATGTGCTAAAACTTAATATGAAATTATCAAATTTATTTTTTTTATCTTATATGAGATATGTCAAAAAATATAAATTTTCTCTTAAAAGTAAAGTACCTTTATTTTTAAAATTTTAAAAATTATTATAAAAAAATCTTCAGAATTAAATAACATGTACAAATATGCAATTAAAGGAATGTAGCATAAAATTAATTTAACTTATTTCACCAAATCTGAATTCTTATACTAAATTGCATATTTGTACATGTTCGTTAATTCTGAACAACCTTTTATAATAACACTTTTTGACTTTGTCAAAAATAAAGGTACTTTTTTCTTGAGAAAAATTTTATTTTTTCACATATTTCATATAAGATTTAAAAAAATAATAACATATGATAATTGCACACTAAGTTTTAGACAATGCAAAACTTTTATAAAAAAAAATTCTTAAATAAATAATTAAAGAGTTTTTACATGGTTTCAACTTTATCAAACACATTGTACATGTATATTTCATTAGATAATTTGTGTTTCCAAATTAATAATGCTCAGCAGGCGGGCATTTATATTAACTAAACTGTTTATTGAACTACTATGTTATACAATGATTAATTTTGTTATTTTATCAATTAATCAAAAATACGGTATATTGCTATTATTAAAATTAAGTAGAAATAATACGGTTTTACGGTATTTTGTTATTTATATTTCCAATAATTTTAACGTAATGATCAATTGCACTTCTCTACAAAATAAAAAAGTATTGAACCGAGATGTGTCAGTTATGGTTTTCGATGTATTTTTGTCTTCCTATTACAAAGTTATTTTTAAAGACTAAAGTATGAGCAAAACTGACGTGGTAAAAAATGCAACCGAATACAAAGTTCTTATGTAAATTTGCTGGCCCTAAAGATGTCCTAAATTAATGACTTTTGACTGACTTTTGACATGAATCCATGTTTAGTTTTTGCATTAACCACTTCTTAATAAATTGCAAAAAAACCGTTTTTTTAAGTTAAAAAAATTAACCTAAGGGCTAAATTATGATCACGGATTTGTGATATGGAGGCAAAAATACGTCAAAAACCATACTTACAACAACATCTTGTGGATGAGTACCTTTTTTGTAAAGTAATGATATCTTTAACTAAATCATTTATTTGGCCATTGTAAACGAATAATCAAAGATATTTTGTATAGTTTCGTAAAAAAATTACTAATATAAACAGTTTTTATATATTTATTTTATTTGTTTAACAAAGTTACAATTAAAAAACAAAATATCCAAACATATTCAACATCAGGTTTTTTAAAATTGATTATTTCTAGTATTTGTGACTTTTAGCTTTATAAGTACCGGTTTTATTTAATTTGTTCTATGTAATAATAAAATGTTTATTTTAGATATCAACAAGAAGTTATTTTGCATCATCCCACTGAGAAGAAAATCAAAATGGTGTACAGGTCTCAGTGTACCAAAGGAATGAATTGCATCAAGATTTCCAGAGCCATCGTCTGCCACTTCAGAGATCAAACAAACGGTTTTAATTTTGAATTTAAAATAAACAGAGTTAAAAGAAGACCATACCCACAAAGAATAATGTGGTAAAATTATTTTCATTTTGTTAACTGAACCTGGTATTGGTTAGTTCTGGTTAATTAATCTGTACCTCAGAAGAATTTGGGCTTAAGTCCACTTTTCAAAATTTTACAGGACAGCAAAAATCTTCAAACCTTAAAATTTCAATGTGAACTAATTGCCAAACTTAAATAATTAATAAAACAATAATAAAAATAAAGTAAATTATTAAGCACATTTCCTAAAAAGGGTACTTCAGCCTAAATGCTTCTGAGGTTCAAAAATATTATGAGGTAGCTACGGTTGCTACCGTGAGATTATTAACATCACCGAAAAAAATAAGAAAAAAGAATAATAATTATTACACAGATTAACAATAAATATGTTTTTAAACATAAAAATAATAGAAAGTGTATCACTCGACAGTAAAGTTTTCAATAAACTGTGTCTGTTTATATTTATATTCAGGGCGTTTCAAAATTTACTACAACATATCTAAAGGATGTATTTTTGAGGTTAAAATTGTTTTTTTTAATATGTGTTCTGTACAAATGTTCACACTTGTACCAAGTTGAGTAAAAGAAATATTTTAAACTGCTTTTGCATTTAATATATAAAAAATTAACACCCTGTTACTTTAGGCAGCTTATTGCTGCTCCTTAAAAAGTAAAAGCCCAATTTTTGGAACGGATTGTACGCTTTATTTTTTATTAGGCTACACCAGTAAGTAGGCCACATAAATTAGTCATTATTTTTACGTCAAACATGCATCCCAAATCTTTATACTCAATTTTTAAACACCTTGTATTACCCATATACGATTTATTCAGGTGCTACGTTCAAAGAATGACATATCCTTTTATAATTTTCTAAAAAAATGTATTTTATGTATAATTACGTTTTAATTTATTTTATTGTAAAATAGAAGAAAATGTTGCTTCTTAATTAAATTTTTTGAATAAAATATAATTTAAGAACAACAGGTAATTGTGTTGCTTTTTGAATGAAAGCAGCATGAAATTTAAAATCGACCTTATTTTTCTGAATGAAAAAAAGTTAGCTATTGGAAAAATGTTAATTTTTTTTAACTATAATAATATTGCATTATAAATAGTAATAAGCATAGAATAGCTAGACATTTTGCTATGTACTAGTTTGATAACATTTTTGCAAGAACGATCAGAAATTTATTTTATTATGCTCTAATAACTTTTTTAATAAATAAATAGATATAAAGTACTTACAAATAAGAACACTATATATAGTGTCCTATAAAAAGGTTAAACATGTATTGTACTTAATATTATTATTAAAAATGGACAAGTCCTCCATAGTAAAATAAATCTAAAGTTATAATATAAAATAGTATATTACTTTACACCTATTTAAGTGCTGGAAAGAGATTTGTTCATAAAAAGAACTTTCATATTTAGTTGCTGGGTACTGAACATGTTTGTTTTTATAAATTACTTTTGGGTCACCATCACCAATTACCTAACAGGCAGGCAGAAACTGCTAAAAACTTTCAAATTTTATACTAACAAAAAAAACAGTGTAACTAACCAGAATAAAAGGTAAAAAATGTTATTACTTAAATAACAAGATTAGTAAAAATCTAAAATAAATTTATAGAAAACAATAAATTCTTGTATATTTAATTCTATAAGTTCTATAATATTTTAAGTACTGCTGCCTGCGATCTTTTATTTTAGAAAATACCGGAATAAACTATTTTTAAAATAGGCCCTTGGCCATGTATACCAAGGGTAGCAAATTTTCGGTGTAGATAGATTGGATTTTATTCCTTTTATTTAAATTTTCCCGGAAATTGCAAGATTTTTATGTAATAATGTCAAAATTTGCATATTTGTGGGACTGCCCGCGAAAGTATTTAAAATGCCGCATAGTCCGATGTCGTAGTTGGATTGTGCATACGTCACAAAATATATAAGCTCGACATCCCTTTTCTATTGCTTGTTCCTTTGTTGGCATATTTATTTAACGTGACGCTTTTCACATAAGCACCGGCAACATTGTTAAGTTGATTAAACTCGCAAATTGTGGGATAAATTTTAATCAACGGTTTGATGACGTATTTAACTATTGTTTAAAATAGTTTTTAACCATTGTACAATTTTGGCTTAGAGCCTATTGTTTGGCGTATGCATCAAAAAAAAAAAAAATAAATAAATAGAATTTTTACCTAGGGTTTCTTTTCGTTGGGTTACTTTGCAAATATGGTAACTGATTTACAGATTTATTTGCCAATTAGTATACTTCCAAATATCTACTTTATGGTAAAATCGTGTCATTAAAGTTTTAATAATTCATTTCTTATGGTAATATTAAACTAAAAATAGCAGTTCAGTCACGCCAACGAAGGTTAGGTGAGCAATTAAAATTAACTAGGTTCTGATTCTGTTTTACAATCAATCTTATTATGCAATGCTGTAAAAAGTTATCAGATATTCCTTAGGTAATAGCAAAAATAATTATACGAGGTGCACTCATTAAAAAATGTGTAAAATAATTTTAGAGAAATGTTTGAATGTTTTCTATTCCAGTTACAGTTACATTATTTATTAAATTGGTCTTGCTAAAAACATTTTAAAATTTAAAACAAGGAATTGTTGTAATTTAAGAATTTACGTCTATGTACAATATTATATATATAATATATAAAAATATTTTATTAATATTGGAGTAATAAAATATTTGAAGGTGCTTCTTTAAACTCGTTGTATAAGAGAATAAAAAAATAGAAAATATATTTCTTGTAAATACCTGTTCCTATTTTTTAAAGAAAAACTATTGGAAACATGGTAATCTGTAGAGATCTGGCGATCTAATCATCCAGCTAAAAGTTTAAGAATTAAAAAAATGATGCTATGACCAACTTTTTAATTGTTCTTGTTAGAATAATAATACCCTGTCTTAATTTATTTTTTAATGCCTTTATCAGAAAAAGGTGTAGTGACAAAAATAGGTTCGTTCAATGAAATATTACTTATTTTGAAAGAAAAGCATAAAACTAAAAATACTTTTTAGTTTTATGTACAAGACAAACCTGTTTTGTAAATTTATGTATTTTCTTAATAAGTAGTCTTTAGTGTACGTAATAGTGTTTTAATAAAATTGTGTTGTTTTTATTATCTAAAACTACAGTTACCTATTGTTATAAGAATTAAAAGTAGTATTGTGTGTTTCTATTATTTAAGTGATCTCTTTTGCTACGCTTGAGTTTTGTTTGTGCTATTTTTGTATGTTATTAGATAGAATATATATTATTTTTGTGTCCTTAAATTAATGCTATTTGCATTAAAGTATCTCGAATTTCAAATGAAACTTAATTGGTAATTTAACAAAACTAATACAAATCATTGTTCAACATTAAATTTTCAAATTTGGGACATTATTAAGCCATATAACGCTATTCACTTCTTAATTAAAATATATTATAGTAATCTCCGAAATCGGTTTTTTATAGTTCTGGTATAAAATTAAAAAAAAAAAAATACGGAAAATGAAATATAGGTAGGATTACTTGTTTTACACTCTAAGAGGCTTTACACCCCGACAGAGCTGCACAGTGTATGGAACATAGCTGTGCAGGCGACTAAAATAAGATAGAAAATCAATTTCTTAAGTCACATTTTATAATGGTGGGTTTACATCTGATATTTATTGCATTATGTCAGACAGAAATTCTGGCCAATGTAAACAATAAAAATTTCCACTATAAGTGACCAAAAACCTCTACGGTATACAAGTACGACTGGACCCAATTGTTAGCTAATGGTAAGTTTACATCTGACATTTTTGCATGATATTAATATCAGACAAAAATTTTGGCTAATGTAAACGGTCAAAAATGTATGTCTGATAGAAATTTTATATTGTTTACATTAGCCAGAATTGCTTTCTGACATAAATATCATTCAATAAATTTCAGATGTAAACCTACCATAATATTTGCAAGAAATGCATGAACTTTACTTATAAAAACATTAAAATAAATATTGCTCAACAGAGTTTAATAGTTAAACACTGGGACAGCTGCCAGTGTTTAGGTGGTGAACAATGTATTTACAATATTGAACCAGTCGTTACATTTTTTCTCAAATGTAATATTGTTATCCATTGCCATTGCAAGTCTTTTAGCAAGGTCCACCATTTTCCAAAATTAAAGAAGTGAATGATCAACGTAAGGCTCTCCGCACATGGGTCGGTGAAACAGCGACGAGGGCGCTGATTTCTACAGGCTTCGACAGCACGTAGGCATATTAGCGATCTCAGAAATTCGCGTCCTTTAACAAACAAATACAAATACATGTTTACAGTGTGTGATTCATATTGTGATTGTATCTGTATTTTACACGGAGAAATTAGTATAATGTCAAAACAATTTTGAACCAAAGACGGATTTATTTAATATTAGATTTGTAAAGGAGGTGGAAAAACGTCCTGAACTTTATATTTATACTTTAAAACATATTATTTGAGAAAAGAATAAACAAAAGAGCTTGAAATGAAATAGCAAAAGAACTCAACCTGTTAGGTAAAAAAATATTAAATTTTTGTCTGTAAAATAATGTTCCGTAGGATTCCAGCTTTTGCGTACTTATCTTAGAGGGCTCTATTATGGCACTGTTTGATAATCCAGAGTGGTAGTTTTTGCCCTTAGCGATCGGGTTTGGGGAACATCTTCGCTCTCCAATAGACAGATGATTTTATTGGCTGAGAATATAGTAAAAATTGACCATTAAACGTATGCTCGTCTCTTTACGGTTGTCGCCACTTTACAAACGAATATGTATATGCGTACATACTGTCGAAAGCTTGTCAAATCTCCGTCTCGTCGCTGTTTTACCGCCCTTTGTGACGAGTGCCTAACTTACTTATGGGTAAAGAGAGTTAAATCAAAATTTATACATCACACAAATCTAGTATAATTCTTTTTGCCATTTTTTACAATTTTGTGTTAAATGTTATTTTACCAAATTTATTACTTTTATAATAACAAAGTTGCATATGCAATACGTATGTTAATTTTATTAATATATTAGGCTTAGCTCTTGTCGTAAAGTATATTTGATTTATATTTGCATGTGATTATAGTAAGTTACCTTATGTGGCAAAATCTAGATTGTACTATGGTAAAGGACTATAGGATTAATGTTTTATTTTAAACATAGGTTATGGGTTTTGTAGAGCAAAAATAAGGTTGTAAATGTATGCAAAATACTTTTAAAAGGTAAAACATGCTTACTTTTATTGCAAAAAAATAAATAAATTTTATATTAAAAGCTTAACTGTCTATTATTTAACCTAATACCATTAGCAGAATACTATAAGAGAAATCTTATAATCTGGCAAGACGAATTTTGCAAAGGTTTTTTTTTATTATGTACTTGCCACACTCAAATAGATAGATTAATATTTAAATTGCTAAAAACTAGGAAATGGGACCCATATCAAATGTATACCAGATGCCAGTGGCGTTAAAAGAAATACTTTGGTAAAGAAACTTTTAATTTTCCGAAAAAAAATGATTTTTTGATAACCCCCTCTGAAAAAATCCACGTTTCAAAAACAAATCACCTTTTTGTATTTATTTCGTGAATGTAAAATTTCTTCTTAAAATTTGAAATTTTACAAAATCATCTATACTTTTTAAAAAACTATAGCCAGTTGAAATTTTTCCACTTCACACTTTTTATGAAAATGCTTCTAATTATCAGGAAAAATGAAGATATTTGGGATTTGTCAATTATCAATTGATCAAATTTACGATATGAATACAAACACAGGATTCGCTTTTCAAACTTCAATTTTTTTCTAGGGGTAGACAGACAGACCATAACTAAATAAACAAAACTTTTTATATTCTTATAACATATTTTATAAACTAACATTATGTTTAAACATGCCGGATCAGCTAAATAACATAACACATAGGCAATATGGGGACAAGTGACATCCTAACGTGATGACATGTAAATATTTCATTTTTAATTATTCACGTACATCCTTTGTTGTTGCTTTACTGGTCGATATAATTTTTTCTATTGCTTATACAGTATATAGGTTTTTGTGTAGCTATAAAATTTAACAAAAGTATACAGGCTGTTACAAAATCGAGGAACACCATTAGGATCTCCGAAACGGTAAAAGATACAGGGTTGGTTAAATTAGGGCTAAGTTGCAAATTTTTATGCTTACCAATATTCCATTTTAAAATCTTAAAATTTGCAGCCGTTCCGGAATTATCCGGCAAAAACTGAAATTTTGCGAAATAGTTTTTATTTTTTTCTCGGTTTATTTGAAGAGATATTTTAAAACTAACGACACATTAACATTGCCACCTTCTTCTGTTCTATAAAACGATATAATCAAAGTTTAAGATCCAACGTTTCGTCTTTGCACCACCATCATCCACTTTGTTTTTTTAAATGGGCGGAATATTTGGTTTTAAACTAAGTAAACTCGTAATTTAATTCCTAAGACCAACGATATTTCCCACTTTACATTTGTGCGACGTTTTGAACCGAAAAACCATCATCATATACAATTTCGCCATTACAAATAACGATTTTACCCCAAACTTTCGGGAAAATTTCCATTTACAGGTTGCCTCCCCGTGGCGCAGTGTACAGAGCTTTGATCTTTGAAGCCAGAGGTCGCCGGTTCGATTCCTAGCGGGGGAGACATATTTAGGTAGTAGTTATTTAAAAATAACGACCTTGGTGGCACTACCGCGTTGTCTAAAAGGTGCTGTGAAATGCCTAACTGCATGTTTCAGTGCTTGGGCAACGTTGACGACAGGGGAACGATGGGTTAAACATCTAATAACTCGACACCCACGGTACTCTGGTATTTAGGCATATGCCTTCGTGGTATGTCAAAACAAAAGAATAGATCCATTTTTTATGACAGGCTACGATAAAGTTGATAGAGGCGTTTGATTAAATTAAATGCTTTATTTTATTACATAAGTAAATGTATGTGAGGGGAGGAATTACCTTATTTTTGTAGTGTGATACTTAAATTATAAATAAATAAATTATTAAAAGAAATAAAAATAAGTACTAATAGAAATAAATGAATGCATACTTACCTTCAAGTAGAAATTTTCAAAATCGTTTGGAATAAAAACGTAATTTTTAATGGAAAAAATAGTTGATGATGGCTTTCTTGTTCGAAACGTCGTATAAATGTAAAGTGTGATATATTGTTGTATTTGGAATTAAATTACAAGTGTATTAAGTTTAAAACCAAATATTTGGCCCATTTAAAAAAACCAAGTTGATGATGGTGGCGTAAAGACGAATCATCGGATTTTAAATTTAGTGACATCATTTTATAAACCAGAAAAAGTCGCAATGGTAATGTGTCGTTAGTTTTAAAATATCTCTTCAAATAAACCAAGAAAACAATAAACACTGTTTTGCAAAATTTCGGTTTTTGCCGGATAATTCCTGGCGTTGTAAATTTTAAAATTTTTAAATACAGAATATTGTTAAAAATAAAAATGTGCAATTTTGCCCCAATTTACCTAACCCTGTATCTCTTACTGTTTCCGAGATCCCAATGGTGTTACTCGAATTTGTAACAGCCTGTATCCGTTATTTTTCAAGATCTTTTAATAAGCCGCTTACAGGTAATAACCCTTTTTATTTTGTCTGTTTAGTACATTTTAAACTAAAACCCGGTAAATAGAATGTCTTTTCCTTTAAAACTTTTACAAAAATAGCCAAATTTATTTTAGAAACATGTGATTATTGTTAAAATTTACGTAGGTTAAGGTCACAAGCTTAATGTCGTAGTAAAAATGTAAAATAATACGTCAGATGAATACAAATGCGTAAGTACTCCTCATTGAGCTCGTGCCAACTTTCTCTCGATTTACCTATTAAAATCTTTGTATGCGGGGTAATAATCCTTGCAAGCTCTTATCAATTGTTATAGCTACATTACTTAAACCTATTACAAAATTATTATTAGAAATTAAAATTATAAATTGACATTCAATCTATTAAAGTTTAACTTTTAAATGCATTGTATAGTCTAGTCGAAAAGTTGATTTCCTGCGAAAAATAGTTACAAGTCTTTTAAAAATATGGTTAATGGCTTAAACGATCCGGAATGGCATCTAGAAAAAGACGTATTTTAAGATTTTTTCTTTAAACAAAAGTTACAATAGTTATTAACAAAATACTGAGAAAAAAATTGCGGTCCAGCTTTTTGCCAAAATCTTAAAAAATACAAGTAATGGCTTAAATATTATAAAATAAGATATTTTAATTTCCGGAATTGTAGCTTCAATATTTATAATTTTTATTTAACGTTGCAAAAGTTATGCAAAAGAAATCTTTGAGTTTATTATTTTGTTATTAATATTTTTTTTTAAGTCGAGTAAATGAGATTTTGTTTAATAATGTCATCTATAAAATAATTCTAATAAACAATTTAATCTTATTAAACATAAAAAAATTGCAGAAGAGCTCCATGAAGCAAAACATTCATAGATCAATTATTTAAGCTTTTATACCGCATTTTATGACAACCAAAACTAGTAAAAACTAATAATTAATAAATGAAAAGCATTTTGACAAATGTTAATAGAAGTTTTATTATCGCGAAATCATATTTTTTATAGTGTCGAGATGACATTAGAATGTTTTCATTTTTTACTTAATATTAAATTGCAAAAAATACTTTAAATCGATGCTCACTACAGTCGCGGATCGCGCATGCCGAAACCGCCGCGCCGCTCGAAAGTCGATATTAAATGTTAAAGAAAATTTTAAATATGGGAGCTACAATTCCGAAAGTAATCACCTTTTTACTAAAATTTGCCGCTTTTTTAGAAACTTTGATAATGTTTTAGCTAATAACTACCTTTTGAGATTTTCGCAAAAAGCTTGACGGCTAATTTTTTATCACCTTTGTTATTAGCTATTGTAATTATTTTCAGAATAACAAATACGGATTTTCTAGATGCCATTCCGAATCGTTTAAGCCATTAACCTTATTTTTAGGAGACTTGTAGAAACTATTTTTCGCAAGAAATCAACTTCTCGACTGGACTATTAGACGCTTTCTGAATTGAAATTGCATTTGTCTATTTAGAAAAGAATTTTTAATGTAAGGGGAAGTCTAATACAATAAAAGCATTCTTGTTTCGTATACACAAATACGCCCAAAAAGTGCGGAGGATAAATAGGGAGACCAAATAGTTGGCACATTAATAGATAGATTGATCCGAACAATCATTGGTAAAGTTTTTATTAGTTTTTTTGTATATGGTTATCTGCTATAATGCGTAGTTTGGGTTGGTTCTTCAAGTAAGAGAAAAAGAATAAAGCAAAATTTAAATTACCTACAGAAGTAGATGCATTAAAAACTTAATATGACTAAATTTTCTCTTATAAATATGGTAACTTAAAACATATATTGTCTTTTTGTATTATATTACAATAAAAAATAATAATTATAAATTTTATTAAAAAAATTCGATTTAATTTTTTTCAATAATAAAATCATAAAGAATAAAATTGTATAAATTAATTTGAGTTATTAAACCGAGAAGTATTGCTTATATAAGTCCAAATAAAACCATTAATAAATTATTTAAATTTTATTTATAAATATATAACTAAATTTATTTTAAAAACAACAACAAACATTTACCTTATTATAACTATTAAATAAAACCTAGGAATTGGAAATACATATTATGAACACATTTTTTAATAGAGTTTTAAACCACTCCAGTATTAAATTAAGTTAATCGTGGTATAACGTTGTATCGCACCTATAGTACTTCTTAATCGCACCTAAATCATTAACAGTCTAAAAATTTTAGTGAAACTTGGTATCTGGTGTTTTTTTAACAATTTTAAATAAAAGTTTTATATAAATTAAATACTTGCTTTAAAAAATGCAACTTAAATTATTATAGACCACAAAGTGTTCTTCCTACAAAAATTTTTAAACTGGGCCTTTCGAGCAAAACAAATATTTAAAATTTTTGGTATAAAATATTTGCAATAAATTAAATTTCACATATGTCTGGTTCCCAAAGAATAAAGGACTAATTATTATTTTAAACGCATAAAGGCAACCGACGGAATTTTGTTGTTTTAAGCGGAATAACCAAATACAAAGCTCTCTTCCGTATAAATATTGTGGTTGTGGGTTTAAGGTATGTTTAATTTTCGAAATAATTAATTTGCAATATTAAGCGTAAATGTAATTTGCACGTAAATATGTTAGGTGAAGCAAAAGAGTTAAAATCTAAAAATAATTCTAAAAAATAATTTTTAATAAAAATTTAAATTTAACAAGGATTATATTTTGCAGAAAAGTTCGGCATAAATACTAATTTATTCGTATTTATTTTTGGTTTTTATAAAATGTTTCCTAATTGTCAATAAATAATTTACTTGGTAATGCTCCACTACAGACAAATTTAAAAACAGCATATTAGAAATACTTTCTTTTCAATAATTTGCATTAAATTTTTCTTTTTCTGAGATACCATTTGCTTCCACGACTTTTTTAATGACTCTATGTGTCTCGCGGCATTTTCTTTTTTTAATAATTAAATTACCAACTTTTTTTTTAATCGGTAAAAGTAAGAGTTATGTCTACCAAGGACTTACAAGAAAACACACAAAATATTTTATTTATAATTCCTTACGACCAAAGACAACCAGGTTTGACTATTAAGATAATTTTTTAAAAACATGTCATCATTATACCAAAACACATCCAATTTTTGCAAACTTTTTTTATTACCTTATATATAATAATTACATTAAGCAATTAAGCGACATAAGTTTAAAATAATAAACACCAAAACAAAAATAATGATGTATAAAGTATTTAAGGAATACAATAATTAATGTTTGTTTAATAAAACATTTAATTGATTTATGCGAATTTCCGAATATACACGAGACATTGCTATGATCGATTTCTCAAAAAGTAGGCCTTACATTTTTTAAAAATTTTGAATTATTATAAAGTGAGTGGGGGACATACGGCTAAAATATTCTGTTCTGCCACTTCCGATTATATCGGAAATTAATGTTAAGGTCGTTATTTTAAATATAACATTCCATTATATTATTAATTTTTTAGATTCTGCTTAAAAATCTAAATATATTTTATGAATAATGTGCTTCTTTTAAATTTTATGACAAAAATGACGTTTGTAAGCCGTTCCATAACCATCAATTTTTTCTAAACAAAAGCCTTTAATTGGGCTTTGGTTTTTATAGTAAAAGAACAAACTACTCTAGTACATCATGGACCGTTAGGTAATAATTATTAAATACATAGTAGTCCAGTAATCGTTAAATAAAAATTATATTGACAAAAACCTTCAAAGTCGTCCTTATCCTTTAATACCTTAAAAATAAGGGTAACTTTGTATAAGGATATCTGTTTCAAAAATTTATAGTTTTCGAAATATTAATTATTACCCCCTTTTAATAAAAAAAAATTGTAAGTGTCCCCTTGGCTTTCGCAACTCGGTTTTTTGCAGTTTGGCCTCTAGTTTTGACTTTAAATTCGTGTTCAGCGGCAAAAAATATGTCAGAAAATTTTTGTTCGATACCCAGCACAGACCGTTTTTTTATTTTGTGGTAATTATGTAACGTCCTATTTCTTAAAAATATTCTGAATTTTTAGAAAAAACGAATACACAATTTAGGTAGGTATTTTATACTATTTTAATAATAAGAAAGCTAAATGTGCCAAGTACAGTCTTTAATAAATAATCCTGTAATTACCCACAAGGCCACCTGATACGTTGTTTTGGGATTATTTATTTAAAGGTAATTAAGTAGGTTTTATAAGATTTTTTTGCTTGTGATTCTCCTGAGCAGTTATTTGAAAAATATTTTACTTTTATAAAACATGTTTTAATAGGGTGTGCCAAAAATTAATAAATTTTTTTGCTGGTAACCAAAAATATCTCAAAAGATGATCAAACAAACACCTGGTAAAACCCAGCTAAAAATTTTAATTTTAAAAGCTTCTTCAAGGTTGCGCTTTTGGTTTGCTCCTGCGGGTTGGCATTGTTGATCACTGGAGTAAAGCAGCGAGGAGCGCGACCATAACTTGGATGGGTGACCGTGCACGTGGTGTTTTGATCGGGGGTGAACAAACAGACCGAGCAGCAACCAACCAAGTTATGGAATGAATGATGTGTAAATGAGAAGGAGTAGGGGTCAGGGCACAATAAACCTCAAGGCTGCAGTGCACGATCTAGGGAGGACGACAGTCGAAAGGGTGGTAAAACAAACAAACAAGGTTCTTTAAGTTTCTTTGGTCTAAATTTTATGAAAAACCGGGTTTTTACAACGTTTTTGCCCTGCAATCTGTAAAAAAATATTTGAACAAAGAAAAAAATCTTATGAAGCAATAAATTTGGTAAAAAAGGTTTCATGAAGTCAAATTTCTATTTGCAGTATTTTTTACAGAGCTCTGGATATAAAATTTTCGGCTTTTTGCCTCTTTGGGTGATAACGAAAAAAAATGGTTTTGACTTTTTTGGCACACCCCAATGTTTTAACTGGATTTTTATTCAAGAGATTTCTGCCCTGTCTTTTTTTACAAATAGATGGGAAAAATCTATTAACAAAATATACACAGGGTGTTTTACAACTTATCCGAAATAAAACTTTATACGATCGTATGTCCTAAACCTCTTAGTTTTTGAACTACAGGGTGTTTTTAAATATTAAAAAAATGTTTTTTTATAATAACTATTCATACCAAGTTAAATATTAAAAAAAATTGGTCAGAACTCCTATACACCAAGAGACATGTTTTGGCATACAAGAAAAAAAATTACCAGTGTTATTTATGAGGGGTTTAAGGCAAACATCTCTTTAAAAAAATAGTACGTCACTGCATTTTTGTAAAATAAAAATATTTTTTAAATTTTCATTTAGCTTGATACAAATTTGATTTGAATTAATAACAAGGGTTATGTTGCACTGTAGAATTTGATATAATCGATACGAAATTACCGTGCCGAGAAATGGTTTATATTTATTTACGCAAAATACGTGCCTCAAAAAAAGTCGGGAGATTTTTAAATTTGTTCCAAATCTAATGAGAATTGATGAGAATGCATTTGCGTACCATATTTTAATTAAAAAATATTTAACTTAAACCTCTCATGGACGACACTGGAATTTTTTTTTCTTGTATGCCAAAAATATTTTTGGTTTATAGGAGGCGTCTTCTCCCATTTTTTTTAAATATCTAAATTGGTATAAAAGTTATTATAAAAAAACATTTTTTTTTTAAATTTAACACCCTGTAGTTCCAAAACCAAGACGTTTAGTCCATATGTTTATATAAAGTTTTTTTCATTTTTTCATTGTTGAATTAGCCCTTAAAGTTTGTCGGATAAGTTGTAAAACTGAAACACCCTGTATCTGATCCAATAACACAAGACAGATTTTATAGGAAATGCTAATTTTGTATTATCCGTTGATGTGATTCGATCAAAGCAACATTCCATCAGGTTTAAGTGTCCTTTTTCTATCCAGCCAACTGAAATGCCGTAAGAGTTCACAAAGAACAACATGTTCATTACACCTGAACGAATTTAATCCGATGTTGTCAGATGTTTGTCCCTTTTATTATGTTGCAGAGAGATATGTAATTTTGCTAACCCCTGCTACAGACTGTAGGGTATGTTAAGGGTTGTGTAGCTTCACGATGTACAGATATTTTAAAATAAACAATAGCGAGAACAATACCCGGTAGAATTGACACGTTTAGGCCTTATGTCAGGGCCCATGATTTTTATGGGCTGGTTAAACTATAACATTTAACTATATTTAACTAGCCTCTAAAAACATTATCCAGTACTCCATAAATAACCCTACATCGCGAAATTGAAATGTAAAAGGTGTAGGTCTAGCTAAACATGCGTGATTAATAGTGCTTGTTTTGTTATTCTATTATTGGCCGATATAGTAAAACTGCTTGCTCATATAGTATAAGATAACCCGAACCCTTTTACCTCTGGTCGAAATTACATGTGTTTTTAAGTAACTCTAAGCTTACAATTAGTCAAAAATACATAGTCTTAAAAATTTCTTATATAAAAAAGTTGTACGTCAGTCTAAAATTAGTTTACACACAAATTTTTAGAAAATTTAAAAAATAATAATAAAAGTTCACTTGAAGGTGATAGAACCGAAAATATTATATTTTTAGAAGAATACATCTTCTAGGTATTATCTTCTCAGTATATATTATTAGAGTGTGCCAAAAAAGTCGATATTTTTTTTTGCTATTTCCCCAAAATATCACAACAAAGTTACAGGCTCCTAAATACCTATTTTTCTAAATTTTTGCTTTGTGTAAAGAAATTTACTTTTTAGGACTTTTTAACATTTTCTCGTATACGCTAACGAACCAACAAAAGAGTTACAGTTAAAAAACGAAATTTAACGAGTTATTAGCGAAATTGGACCAAAATTGTGTAGAAATGTAACTGAAAATTTCTCAAAACGAATTAGCCTTTTACCAAAGTCATGGCGGCCATTTGCCATATATTATTTTTCAGGTTTAATTGCTTTTTTTATTAGCTTTATACTGTATAAGCAATAGGTAAAGGTATATCGGCCTGTAAAGCGACAACAAAGAATGTACGATGAAACAACAAAATGTTTTCATGTCGATATTCAGGTTGGACTGTCTCTTTTCCTCCCATTTCCTATGTGTTACGTTATTTAGCAGATTCGGTATATTAAAATATAAATAATACTAAAATAAATAATGATTCTTATTATAAAACCCCTTATTATTAATGATTTTTTAATTGTAGATATAAATAATGTCTTTTATTACTAACAAAAATGATACTTACAGTTTTCAAATCAACGTGTTTAAATTCATTAGTTGGTAGGCGATTCTTACCTGTAAAAAAGACAATTTAAATATCAGTCATTACAAAATATATGTCTAAGAGCAAAACTTACGACAGTCCGTATTTGAGTTCTATTGATTTAAACTTTTACTTTTACACTATAATAATATTGGTATTCTAGTACATACATAGATTTTAATATTATGAAAATATACATATTTTTTATACAATTCTTTAACTTACAACTAATAAATTATAATAATGTTTGCTTTGCGAATATATTTTTTTAACTTGTAATTTGAAAATATTTGTTTTTCCTTATCAACGCTTTATTTTAAATGGGAACAAAATAATAGTCTAAAAAGCCAAGTCGCCCTTGAAAGTGCAAAAAGTCGTAACTTAAATTATGAAACTTCAAAGAAACGCCATTTAAAAGAAATAAAGTTATTCTTTAGGACATAACAACTTTTTTAATAAAAAACTTTTTTAAACGACCATAAAAATTAAAAAATTCCTAAAATATAATTTTTATAAAGTTAACGACCATGGACGTAATTTTAAGTGTCAGCGAAACAAAGAAATATTGATATACATACATGGTGTTCATTTAATAAGTTACCAATCAGTTATCAGCGAAAGGAGACAGATTTGAGAAAATCGCCGAACCACGTCAGGATATTTATTAGGGAGGAACGTTTTTAAAAAAATGAACAGTGCCCTAAAACCTCCTAGCCACCAGGGCCCCTACTCCAAAATTCCTAAATGGGAAGGGGGCCTAGCGATACATCATTTTAAAGCTCCTGGCAAGTACTTTATAATCCTAGAAATAAAGTCAATATCTTCACCTACTACAAAATGGCGAAACTTTAAATATTAACAAATACCTGATTGGATGGTCGTATTTCCGAAACTAATAAAGTAAGATGTACTTATTGTGGTATTTTCTTAAAGCTCTTTTAAAAATCTTTTTTTGTGAAACTAGTAATAATATACAGGGTAGGATAGAAAGTGTACATTTTTCTAACAAAGCACCCTGTATATTATATGATCAATAAAAATATTTTTAAAGGGCTTTAAGGAAATACCCCATTGGGCCGTCCAATTTTTTGTAAAAGTTGTTTTCCCTTAATAAATATTTTGACGTGTTTCGGCGGTTTTCTCAAATCTGTCTGTAACTAAGTAACAGGTAACTTTTAACAACCTGTATGTAATTTTAGCAGTAGAATGTTATAAAATTAATATTCTGTTTTATTATAGGTAATGAGTACAATTTATTTTATGGTTCCTTGTGGGCGGCCCAATTATTGACATGTGCTTTTAGTTTCGTTTCAAACTTATTTTAATAGGTTATAATATACAGGGTGTTTTAAAATTCAATAAAAATATTTTAGGAACATATTTTTAAGGTTAAAATTTGACCTTTTTTATATATTTATCTGTCCTAAAATGCACCTTCTTAAGCTACCTCTTTCGTAGGTTAAGATCGCAAAAATATATTGAATATTTAAACTGAATCGACTTATTTTGCATACATCTATTACTTCAGGCATTTTATTAACTGTTTGTCCTAAAAAGAGTAAAAACCCAATTTTAGAAGAAAATTAAAGACCAATATTTTATGTCTAATGCCGCCGCCAAACATTGGGCCAACTCCGACAAACTTTGGCAAACAACCATTGCATTGTGTGGCCAGGTACGAGTAGTTCGTCTACATTCGTCTTGATTGCCCCAACTTTTCTTGAGTCCGCTAGCTTACAAATAGTTTGCCAAATGTGTCGACAAATAGTTCGGCCACAAGTTTGCCCAATGTGTGGCGGCACATTGAGCGAAAACACAGCTTTTTTTCTAATTTTCCTAAAATTTTGCATAAAGCAAGTGGATTTGAAGAAAATATTCTATAAAAGAAGAGAATTTGCGTATAATTATAAAAAGTGGTAGACTACGTCTGTTTAATTTAGTAATATTTATTTTCGTTGGTAATTAATTTGTGTTTAACACCTAAATCGTGTTCATCATTGTTAATATTTTGTTTTGTACTTTATTTTCGAGAAGGAAGTGGCAACTATTATGGCTGTAGCTCGGAAGTGGTGCATTTTAAGAAATATTTTTATCGGAGGTTATAATAATTAATTATATCAAAATATTTGTACTAAATTTTAAAACTCCGAGTATAACCTTATAATTAAAAGAAATAAACATGTTTCTTTAATATTTTCTGGGCTCTCTTATAACTCTTAAATTTATTACGTATACAGAAGATAAAAACTTTTCCTACTACGCTAGCAAAGTTTACTTTTCCAAATTACAGTAACATATTGGTATAGATGGGTCCACATTTAATTCATTCTAAAAGCAATACCGCAAAGTACACAATAAATGATAAAGTAAATAAACCTTTTCGAATTCACATAGCCTCGGACAGAGCCTGATTACATATTTTTAGATAAACAATTTTAAAAAATTGCTAAAACACGTATCATCTACTTAAAAAACATTCACTTATTTCGCCTCTGTCCTACTATAAATCCGGTGGCACTTGGCGTGGTACTAAAACTTGTCGGGTTAAATATTTTTGCTGCAATAAATCATTGTTCACAAAAGGGTTTCTTTACTTTATCATTTTTTGTGTACTTGGCGGCATCGCTTTCAGAATAAATTAAATGAGGACCCATCTTTATAAAAATGTATCTAATAAAAGATATTTTTCTTATTCTTCTATCTTACAGCTGCTAACAAGCTTGTCTAAAAGCTGACGTCATTATAATGTGAATTGAAAAAATAAAAGCTCTTACCGCCAATGACAAATGACATTGAAAAAATAATAGTATAAACTATAAAAAATGGTAACTCCAGTTTTAAAAGAAAAAAAGAAAATTTATCCTTTACAGGGTTTTCCACACATACTATTATTATTGTTATTAATATACATTTAGTCAATTTTTTTGACTTTTAACCTCAAATTCGGCTGTATTTCCCCTTCTTTGTTTTTTCAACCTGTTAGACAGTGGTTGCATCCCGAGGCCGCTAACAACCGCTGTGAGCTGCTGTAAGACTGACGTTATTGATTTGTCAAAAAATGAAAGTGCTTACAGAGAGAGAGAATTTGAGTGTTTTAAAGGGCGCATCAGTGACTATGACTATTTAGCACCCTATAGCTGCTGTAAGCAGCTAACACAGAAAATATCCCTATACTATCGGCAACCGAGCCTTGAAAGCTCGTCCTTAAGGAGATAGATACCTACATCGTGTTTGTTATTGACTAAGGGTACATTGTAAAGATCGAATCTGATTGGACGGATCGCATTGAACCTAATACTGTGACCTTTGTTGGAGAATTCATCGAACGCAGATAATCCGGTTATAAATTATTTTAAAGTTGACAAAAAGGTAAGTATATACCATGACAGAGAGGCAAACAAATTTTTAAGCCTATTTTATTTCTCATTATTTCGTTTTTACACTTATCAGCTGTTTTACTTAACTGTCATTTTTTAAACCTTTTCCAAAACCGTGAATATCGTACAAATATAATTTTTGATCGGACAGAATTCGATTTAAATCGCTTGAAAAACAGGATTGATGGCGTTCAATCCAATTCCTTACTCAACCTGAATCGTGTATATTGTATCCTTTTGTCGGATTAGGTTTTATTCGATCGGTTAAATCGGATTCAGTATAACGATATACCCTAAGTCATGGTTAATATTTTGTTTTGTACTTTATTTTTGAGGGGAAGTCGCAACTATTATGACTGTAGCTCGGAAGTGGTGCAATTTATGATATATTTTTATCGAAGTTTATAATAATTAATAATAATAAAATATTTTGTACTAAATTTTAAAACACTCAGTATAACCTTAAAATTAAAAAAAAATAACCATCTTTCCTTAACATTCTCTGGGATTCACTTATAACTCTCTAACTTTATCACGTATACAGAAGATAAAAATCTTCTATCGCGCTAGCAAAGTTTACTTTTTCAAATTACAGTAACATATTGGTATATCAAAAATTGTATCTCATAATATCGGCAACCTCGCCTTAAAAGCTCGTCCTAAAGGAGAGAGGCAGTTCGAAGTTTAGTTATATCTCACAATTTTTGTTGATACGAAAACCGGTTGGACGCAGCGGCATTGCAGTCGAGCTTTATTGGAACCTGAATGATAGGTCTCTGGCGTATCGGCTTTACAATGCAGAAAGCTCCTGCTATAAGGAAATGAAAACACAAGGTTGTTTACATCGATGTAAGGAAGATATTGTGTTGGTTAAAACAAAGTAGATTGGATCTGTCGGATTAACAATAGTGATAATTTAGTCTCTTTATTTTATTTTTATTATTTGTGTTAGTTAAAATGACATGAGTTTTTTTGTCTTAGGGTGCGAAAATACAATATACAGTGTGTCCACGGAAGGATTAACTATACCTGTAAATTTTTTATTTGTAACATATCCAAAAAGTTCTTCATTTTTAGCTTCGGCTAAAATGCTGAAAACTATAATAAAATTCGCTGTAGAATATACAGGGTGGTTTAAAATAGCAAAAATTACTTTTAAAAATAAAAAAATTATATATACATATTTGATTACCTGATTAAATAACATATAAAAAATAACCATTTTTTATTGGTTTTTGTTTCTAGGGAAAATTATGATTAAAATTATTTAAAAAATCTTTAAAAAGTACTATTTTGTAAAAGAAAATGTTTCTTTTTAGAATAAAAGAATCGCCTTACGATATACAGGAACATTTAAACAAGCAAAAATTTGATTTTGACACACAAAAAATCGCCTATAATTATTTTTTTAACTACTTATTTACATAAATACCTTAAAAAATACTTGTTTTTATTTATTAATGAATAAATCGATACTTAATAATTCTTGCATTTAATAGGTAAAATATATAATTTATGAAAAAAAAACATTTATTTTATGATACAATAAATTTTCCCAGCGATTATAGGTTATAAGAAACAAATGTGTTAAACTTTATTAATTACTTTTTATTGTTTTTTTTATAAAGAGTTGTTTTGAAAATATATTTTATCTATTTTTTCATTTTTCAAAATAATATTTTTGCCAGTGTACCATAGGGCAAAGTATATCATGCACCCTGTATATCAAGGGCAATTTTTTTTATAGCTTTTGACATTTTAGACAAAGCAAAATTGTTTTTGAGAAATAAAGAATAACTTTCGTGGACACACTGTATAAAAAATTAAATGCATTTTTGTCCTTATTTGGCTAAAAAAATTCAGAGCAATATTCAACGATTTATATGAGGTATTTAAGCAATTCAGAACCAGAGCGGATCATACCACAAATCAAATAATAAACTTTTATTTTCAATAGCATCAAGACACGCGGAAGCGTGTCAAGTTAATTTCAAGCAAAGACAATTGTAGTTTCACTAAAGACTCCCAGAACAATGCTAAATTTTTGGTCATCATGGCTTGGCTGAATTTATGAAGCGGCAAATTATACGTACTGTTTACCTGTGTACTCGATGCATACCCGCTTGATAAATTCCACGAAGCGAACGTCCAAGCTGATGACCAAACATTTAGCATTGTTCTGGGTGTCTTTAGTGAAATATTACACAAACCACTTTATGCCACTTTTGATCCCGTCATAACGTAAACACATGAAATTTCGTGTATTTATTTATACCACCTATAAGGACAACCAGAAACCCAAATTTCATAAAGCTAGCTTAAACGGGTATTAAGATATGAAGGTTCAAAAGTCGTCAATTTTCCACTGACTGACATATAGATCCAAAACCTAACCCACTTCCAAATGACCTCGAAAAATGAAATTTGAAATCCATCTCGATAATTGTGTGTAAGTTTAGGAAAAAATCTGAAAACCACCTAGCATGCGGCAAATCGAATACTCAAGGCATGAAAGAAATAAAATGGTAAGTTGTAATTGTATTGTTTTAAATTTATTTTCTTTACAAAAAGTAATGACATGCGACCAAAACCATAGGTGTGTAAAAGGTGAGCCAGTTCAATACTAAAATTATGCTTGGCTGTGGGCTTCGCCGTATAAAGAATGAAGATCTAAATGAGTGCCAATTTCTGTACAAAATCCAAATATCTTTGAGATCTTTAAGAAGGTTAGATTTATTAAAACAACACACAAATATTTATTAGAGTTCAAGACCTTTATTACAGTTAAATAACTTTAAAAAATGACTGATGTAATGAAAACTGATATAAGGTCTCATACATATTTGGATTTTGTAGAGAACTTGGTACTCATTTAAATTTCCATACTTTTTTCGGCAAAGCCTACAGCCAATTATAATTTTATTATTAAACTTGTCTAATCTTTTTTACATTTATGCTTTGGTGGAATAAAATTTATTTATAAGGGTCAGGATCGACAAATAATTATTTAAAGATGGTATTAGTTTACTTATTCCACTTTGGCCTTGATAAATAAGTTGTATGCTAGTTAAAATACGTGCTAAAGCTTATTTTTTTATTAGTAAGATGGTCTGTCAGACTTTTATTGCACCGATTTTGTAATAAACCCTATACAACCTGTAATACAACAAGGTGCATAGTCTGTGCCCGGTTTTCTGTGTCAAAGAAAATAAACAGAATTAAATAAAATTGTTGTATTTTGTCTTCTTAGATTAGGCACTTTTACAGACAAAAAATATAATTATATTATTTATTTTGCTTCATTACTTTAAAAAAGTCTTTTATGCAACAAAATTTAAAAAAATTTTGAAAGTTCAAGTTAGTTAAGTTAAACTATTAAAATTAACTTTTAATCAAAATCTGAACTTAATTAAAGCTTATTCTAATTTTCAGGAAGTGGTGAAAACTTCTTGAACATTTTTAATTAATCAACTTAAAAAATTCTAGATTTAAAAGACATCGCGTTAATCGCGTAAAATTTAATTAATAGCAGCTTCTACTTTTAAAATAATACCTTTCGTAAAATTTTTAACTTTAAATAATTTAAGTTTTAAGATGATATTTCAGAAAAAGTAAATTACTATACAGGGTGTTACAGAATAAAGTAAAAATATTTTGAGGAAGCAAATTAGGGTTTAAATATTTATTTTCTCTCTTTCATTTAAAGGCGATTTTCTAAAACACCGTTCTCTTATCTTTCATCACAATAATGCCCCAAATATTTTAATTTTCCTGTGGTGTGGCCGAATTGTTGTTATAGTTTGTAAAAAATTAACGAACAGGGTTTTTATTTACATTTTACCACTAAAAAATAAAAAAACTTCCTGTAAAGAAGTTTCATACTTTATTCATCTATTATCTTTTAAGCATAAAAAGAAACAAATAAATATCAAAAACTCAAGAAAAATGAAGAGGTAAACTTTTCTTAAATAAAACACCCTGTATATTATATCACCATTAAAAGGTTTTTTAAAGAGCTTTACAAAAATCACACATTTAATATATCTCTTTAATAGTTTTCGAAATTATGACCACTTAAATCTGAAAAAGAGTAGATAGAATTCCATTATACCTACCTAACGGCACTAAGCTGAGACTGTATAGATGTAATAAAAATTATATTCAGATTTAAATGGCCATATTTAGAAAACTATTAAAAATAAATATATCAAATGTGGTATTTTTGTTAAAGCTTTTAAAATACCTTTTTATGGTGATATAATATACAGGGTGTTCCATTTAACAAAGTTTACCTCTTTATTTTTATTGCGTTTTTGATGCTCACTTCTTTCTTTTTAATGCTTAAACGATAATAAATGAAAGGGTATAAAACTTTTATACAAAATGTAGTTAGTAAGTCAGTAGCAGTTAAAAGTAGGTGGCAAAATATAAATAAAAACCCTTTAACTACATATAAAATTTTGTTCGTAATCAGTAATAAAACCATTTAATCTACCTCTAAAATTGTCTGTTTTTTTTGCTTTAGAACAAACAATGCCTAAAATAACAAAGGTGTGCAAATTTTGGTGAGATATGTAAAAATGTAGCTACCACAAATATACCCTTAGAATATTTAAAATACATTTTAAAACACTTTGCATAATTAAAATAGCGAAAGGCCATTTACATTGTTGTTATCACTAAAAATTATTTAATAATGTGTAGATAATTGAAATACAAGTATAAGTATTTTTTAAAAGAGTTAAAATAGTAAAAAAAAACCAGTTATTTGACTGGATTACAAATTAATTAGGCACATTCATTAATAAAAATTTAATTGTTAATATTTTTAAAAGTAAATTTGCTATTTTTCTTACTTACATTAAAGTGCCAGAAAAGCATAAGAAATCCACTGTTTTGACACCACTACCGGGTGGTGCGTCGACGAAGTGGAACATAGGAAATCCCATGTAAATTTTAAAGGGGTTAATTTATTTATTGGCTTCTCTATACATTTTACCGATACCTTTTGAAGAGACCAATATAACAAACTCTCGTGCCAAGTTTCAAAAAACTTTAAGTAGCCAATCTTATATTAAATTCAGTTGCAAAATTTTCAAATTATTCGATACAGGTAAACCCTAACATGAAAAAAAGTGTAATAAATCAATGACAGTCTTACGACAAATTGTTTGCAGGTAGGTGCTCTCTGTTTGATTTTACCTTAACCGAAAATTTGGTAATTTTGCAATTACATTTCATTAAATAATTCACGCTTAATAAAAAAATTTTAAACTTTTTTTTTTATCTTTGGACAATCCACGAAGGCTGAAAGACTTGTCACAACGGTTTGTCAGATTAGTCTCTTTAAAAAGTTATCTTAATTTTTTTTTGTAAAATATACAGGGAAACCAATAATTAACCCCTTAAAATTTACATGGGATTTTCTATGTTCCTCTCGGCGGCGCACCACCCAGTATAATGTATAAAGTAATAAACACAGGAATGATTACTTTTGTAAAAGGAAAATCTATATAAATAAACAAAATTCTGTGTAAAAGTGACAGGCACAAGAAAATAAGGTGGTTAGAAAATTCCAAATTTAAAATAATAAATTTCAAAAATGATAGTTAAAGGAGTTGTTTTTACGTTAAAAGATTAAATTAAAAACACAAACTATCTTACAGAAACAACTTTTTCAATATCATAAGAAAGTTTGTCCGGCAAATTCAAAAATAAGCAAAAAACTATTATTTTTAAGGATTAAAAATAAAAGTAATTAAAAGTTGTATATTATTAATCCTTACTGTGAACAAATTTACATACAATTTAGTATGAGTTAATTAGGAAATGGTTATAAGCTGTGTTTGGTCAAAAGTAAGTAAAGTTGGTAAAAGGAGAACGCAAGCAAATAAAAATCACCTGCCACTTCCAAATTAGGGCATATAATGTTCGGTAAGGAAAAATTGTGTTGAATTGGATTTATTTAAGGATTTTGTGCGCCAGCTGCTGCCACTTGCAATTAATTTTACAGTTAGTAGGTAATATTTAAACTGACGTTACTTCAGACCATGATAAACTGTTCGTTAGTGTCCATAAATTATATAGTTTAGTAAATAATTATATATTTTCAATTAACTGTTACGATTATAGTTAATATAATATGAATGTAATTAAAATTTTAATGTGTATAGTTACGTTTGTTAAATAATATTTAAATTATAATGTAAAAAAATTATTGAAATTACTAAGTGACTAAGTGTAGTATGTAAAGCTGTCAACTTTATAACGCCAAAGTCGCATACTAAATAGAAATTTATGTTACAAGTACATAGAGTTAACTTCGTTTTATTAATGGAAATTTAGACAGCACGAGCTTTCAGGCGGGCATAGGTAAAAAATGACACTTGTCTTTATTACATACCACATTTTTTAACTGATTGTATAAATTATAAATTAACAAATTTTACTTTCTGACTAATTAAAAATTTATTATTTTTAATAATTTTTGATAATATCTAGTATATATTTCAGCAACCTGTTCAATGTTAAATTTAGTGACACATGAAATAAAAAAAGAATTGCCGCATTAATGGTACTTTGATCTTTCGGTTAAGTTGATGTCGCGTTAACTTTTACATTGCATAAATTTATATTAAAATAATTTTTAGTATAACTTTTAATAAGCAAATTAAAGAAAACTCTACGGATATTAAGAAGTATCAATACTTTTGTAGATTAGGATTTAATTTTACAAGCTTCTGGTTAGTTCTGGTAATAATAATAAAAACTCTAGAGGTACTGGGTCCAACATTTATGGTGGTTATTAAGTATACCAGTTTTTATTTATTTAACGGTAGCTGAGCGTCTGGTTGGGAATCGTATAAATATTCAATAACAAGGTATAAAGTTAGGTTGTGGAATTACATTTTGTTGCTCCGTTTGCTTTAAAACGTTTCTTAACAAATTATTTAGGGTTTTTTGTTCTTAAAAACAAACAAATCCATTAATTTTAGAAAACTGTCTTGTACTTTATAAATCACTAGTCATAATTTTATTATCCCTTAAGTTGTTTTAAAATGGAACACCCTATACAGTGTGTCCCAGGATAGGTATTACAAATTAACCAAAAAATATAAATTTTTAACAGCATTTTGAGAAAACTGGTCGCATGGTCCCAAACTAGTTAAAACAAAATTTTACTTTAATTGGTAATATACAGGGTAAGTTCTAACTGAAAATATGAAGACATGACCAAAAGTAAAATACTTTTATTTTTAAAAATAGAACAAAATTCTAAAACACAATGTTGTAAAGAATTAAATTTTATGTCAAAAATTAAAGTTAAAGCAAGCCTGAAAGTATAATTAAAAAAAAGAAAAGATTTTTTAAAATACTTGGCCTGGGGCAAATAAAAATTTTTATTATTATTATTTTTTTAAATTTTGCTGTTGCTTACTAGTATTAAAGTTTTAATTGGTAATGGAACAAAAACGACAAAATATGTTTTTTTTAAATATTTTAACATTAAATTTTAACATAGCAGAATTCAATTCTGTACAATATTTACTTATACTTAGTTTTTATCTAATTTAAAGAATAAGCGTACTTGAGTTTTGGACATTTTTCATATTTTTAGTTATAACTATTCCTGTGTACTAGAAACAGGACTAAAATTATTTTGACCATGCGAATACTGTTCCCAGAATGCGGTTTAATAATTTTATTTTTGTCCAGTTTTTCTCCTGCAACACATATCCTGGAATACACTCTATATTATATTACCAATATTTTTTTTAAGCTTTGGGAAAATACTATAGGTTTTAAAAATATGGCTACACAGGACCTATTATTAATCTTACCACTTGCAATATTATGGCCTTTATATGCCTATTTAAATTTACAATAATTGTTTAGATTTGGATAGCCATATTCCCAGAACTAATAGATATCGAAACAATAAAAGTGATATATTTTTAAGCCGTTTAAAACGTCCTTTTAACGGATAATATACAGGGTATTCTATAAAAAAATCTTTCTTTTTGTCGTAATTTGTATATCTTAGGAGACAATAAAAATCTTATTATTGATTTGTAAACTAAAAATTAACCCAATAAACCAATATTTTTATTTATTTTTTATAATAAATACTAAAAAGTTATGAAGTTGTAAATTTATAACACCCAGTACAATGACCGTATCAAACATATTTTTTTGCTGCTAAACAAATTTAACTGAATCAACTCAACTTAATTTAAAATATTTGTTTAAGGTTCGAAAAACAAGGTAACTTCTTTTCTAAAAAAATAAATAAATAAGCGTTAAAAGGGTTTAAATCTCCACTTAAATGTAGCGGAAAAAAATTAATTAAAAATGTTTGAAAACGTTTCTTTAAAATGATGTTGTAATTTGTGTCTTTGTTATAACAGCAGCCATATTACATCTTTGAAGACATTAAAAGCTTTGCTAATATAATAAGCAATTTTAAAAATTTCTATGAACCAGCTTTATTTCAATTCGACGAAAATAATAAAGCTCAGTCTCACAAAATGTAAACTGAAATAAAACTTTGAATTTTCACATAGTAAAAGAATGCTCGAAGAGCTTTTAACTTTCCAAACATTTGTAGCATAAAATTTGATATTTACTTTGCCTTCAGCTTTTCTGGAAATAAACTGCAACTTTTAAGCTGAATATTGAGAGATCATGATCCTAAAAGCTTTTAACAGTAAATTCAAAAATAGTCTAACATATTTTATATTAATTAAAAACTTTGAGGAATGTAATATTTATGGAGTTTGAGTTTAATGGTAAACCATTTGGAAGTTTTAATGCAAAGTTAATTTTATAGCACAATATTTGAAAAAAAACGATACTCTACAATAAACATTTTTGTGAATTGTGGTTTAAATGGGTTGGTAAGTTATAGGATTTATAGGTAATTAACTTGCAGAATTCCTACCTCTGGTCTTTAAATAACTTCAAGTTTCTACTTGAATATTACCCAAATAAAAATGGTATACATAAGAAATCGTTTGAAAATGTTACCATTGTTACTTGGTAACATATGTAAATTATTAAGTATCTTTAAGCAATCAAGCAATACTGACAAACATTACTGGCAACATAACCAATTAGTCTGTTTAAATGTGGTAGACAATGATTCTTTATTAGTGATAATAAAAGAGTTTTGAACTTCGATTGTCTTTATTTATAACTATTTACACAACGTTTCGGGCAGTCCTATCTCTGTCCGTTTTCAAGTGTAAACTAAAGTAATTCCTACGGCTACTGGGTTCTCCTAGTAAGTAAATTCCTTTAGTATAACCAATAAGTGTTTTAAAAAGTCTGCTTCAAAAGTATTTAACTATCAGTGTGGACGTAAATAGTCCCCTTGCTGACTTTTGTACCCTTACAAAATGGTGGTACTTGAAAACTTACCTAAATTTCTGATTTAGATGGCCATATTTCCGAAAGTAGTAAAGTTAGATGTACTTAATATTATATTTTCTTAGAGCTTCTTTAAATATATTTTTTTTTAATAGTAATTAATTCTACAAAGTACTTCGATAAATAAGTACTTTTTGTCCTACCCTATATATTATTATCAGTATTGTCGCTGGAAAGATATTTAAAAGAGCTTTT
Source organism: Listronotus bonariensis (assembly GCA_014170235.1). Lineage (NCBI taxonomy): Eukaryota > Metazoa > Arthropoda > Insecta > Coleoptera > Curculionidae > Listronotus > Listronotus bonariensis. Next base: position 2,099 of record JACEGR010007179.1, on the reverse strand, counting down.
AGAAAATAACACATTATGTACATCTAACTTTCGGAAATATGGCTATCCAAGTCACGTAATTAGGTGATTTTTAAAGTACCGCCATTTTGTAGTATGTAAAGGTATTAACTTTATATTTTAGGATTAAAAAGTACTCACCAGGAGCTTTAAAATGATGTACCACAGGACCTCCTTTCAATTTAATTTTTTCAAAGATGGCGCCATTCGCCATCTTAATTGTTGCAACTATCATTTTTACGGCAAAAAGTAATCAATATCCTTTCATTAGTCATACCGAAATTATTTTAAATAAAAAATTAATGGAGACAAATGTTAGCTGGGGAAGGGAATACTTTACGTCCACACTATGTATATTTTTGGTTTAGTATCTGGTGAAATATTTTTAACTTATTTCCAGTTTTAAGACAGTTTTTTTATTTTAATATTACAGCTTATAGGCGTCCATGGTCACCACAAGATGTCCCATTTAAATTTATACCACTTACCCACCTAATTCAAACTTATTGCTACGGCATTAAGTTTATGAGATACTTAAGTAGCTGCTTTTATTCTTTTGGGACACCTTGTATAAATGTCGTAAAGTAAAATTTAATCTAAATTTATGAGTATTAATAAGGACATCTTACTGTTTTATTTCTTTCATGTTCACCCAAATTTGGCACGCCTATTTTTCCAGACAAAACAATAACCCTTAACATATCACTGATGTCCTTCATGTTCGAAGAACTTAATGCTATAATGCACACGACCTTAAATTCAACATGGTGTGTTAACTTTTACTTTCGAGAGACGATGTCACGGGATGGTATAAAATGAAAATTAAAAAAAAATTTTAAACAACGAACGTCTACACACAAAAAACATGTTTTAGGTCTTAAAAGAATACAGCCGTTCTGGTTTTCTTGATGGTTTAAAAGAAAAGCGGCTATTAATATATCAATTTGTTTAGTTGTCCTTATATCGCATATTAGTACGAAAAAATCTGTTGTAAGTTTTGATTTGCTTATCTTACAGGACAAGCAAAGAACACTTTAAGATATCTGATTTAAAGCTCAGTTAACTGCTAATTTATGTACGAATTTAAGAAGATTTGAAAACAAATCATTTATGTGTCAAAATGCCCATAGAAATTGAATTACCGCCGAATTGATAGGTTATAATTCCATACTAAAGTGACAATCCTATTGTACGTATTAAATAACGACTGATACAATTTAATATCTAATGATTGCTTTTAAGGTACCTACTGGATATGCAGAACTTTTCATTAGGAAAAACTTTTGATTGTAAAATGAATAATAAAGGTTTCCCATATGAAGCCAACTTCCGTATGTTTGATGCCTTATTTTGAACAGGTAAACAAGAAAATCATATTTATTGAAAAAATGTACGGATTTTTGTGTTTTTCTTAATTAAGCTCTTATCCTTACTTATTTGTTTTAAATATTAGCGTTAAGTATTTAATTTAATGTTTATTATTACAGAACAATATTATATTACATAGTTTATTTAAAGGCATATTTTTTTATATTGATTTTTGGTTGAACAAACGTTTAAAAAAGGTCATTGGTTTAAATGGTATGAAAAATAGTCCAAAATAAAGTAGAATAAACATAAAAGTCGCCCTACTTACACCGATTACCGGAAACAAAGATTGATGTAGTAATGATAGGTGATAATAGTCTGGTGGCCAAATGGCAAAATTTTCCTTAACCTGGAGTTTGGGTTAAGGAAAGGTTTTTTTGCGGTTTTAAGTTATGTAGGGTGTCTAATTTAAAAATCCGATTGATGTCACCCTGGCGGCACCCTTGGGAAATTTGAGATATTCAAAATGGCATCTGGGGTAAAGGTTTTTTTAAATTTTAATTTAAAGCAACACGGCTATGTTAGACATGCTTTTATAGGTTTTCGAGGTTTCTGAATTACTATTATAAAGTCAAATTTAAGATAGAGGTCACATTTTATAAGATACACACACACCTTGGGGTGTAAAAGAAATTTCTAAATTTAGATTTTAATAGCGTATTCTTCTAAAGTTTTTAGTTTTAGGTTATATAGGGTGCCTAATTTAAAAATCCGATTGATGTAAGGGTGGAGCT